>JAQFZY010000602.1:0-24361 GCA_034696285.1 Hypogastrura burkilli | reverse complement strand
GCCAACCTCGCTAAGCGGCGGAGCCGCGTGCGCAAGTATAAGACACGAGCCGAAGGCGAGGTCGTTACTTGTATAATAATGTAAAGGAAGTAGTGGGCGTCTGAATGTAGGTAAATGTGGATCAGTCTCGCAGTTCGAACTTCGAAGTTGATAATTTTACTTCCTCCGTCATTTCCAGTGTTCCCTCCAGCGGTTCAATATTATTCTGTATTATGACGTCAATCTGAATGTATACACACTACACAGTAACACGTTCCATTTAAACTTTTCCGTGAAAATGTTTTGCGTTTAATTTGTAACGCGTAATTTCAAAGCTTTTGGCTCATCACTTACGTTTTGTTTTTAAATTGCTATTTACGTAGATAATATTACTTGATACTTTACTTATGCATATTTCATAAGTGATAAGTGATTAGTGATCACTTACAACGTTACAACTGATGACTGATGACCTGAAGAGTATAACCATCTTGTGTCTTGCCGTACCGGCTTCAGTTGGGAGGTCCAGGTCACTGCCCATCTGCTTAAGCCGAAGTAAATATTTTAGCTCATCCATCATCACATTGGTCTCGTCATTCAGGACAGGAGTAAAATAGAAAATGTATAAGTACATACAACATACTGTTGGTGGAAATAATTCTAGAACCGGTAAACCTTATTTTCAAATCCGAAGCCCCTTTGTCCTATCTTATTTGTTCCTATCTCTTAGGCCTCGGTTTCGAATAGGGTTTACAGGTTCTAGAATTTTTCCACCAACACAGTATGCAGAATTCAAAACTATGTCGTACGCCTAACCTATGTTCTATGTATGTAGATGTAGTGGATATATTGCATAATGTTGTATGTATAATGCTCTCCTCTATTCGTGTCTCATGTCTTTTACCAATAATTCGGATCCTGTGTTTGCTTCGTCGCCATTAAAATCACTATCGGAGAACTCGTTCAGAATTGTCTGCTTCCATTTACATTGTGTTTTGAGAAACTGGTAAAGGGAAATAAGGATGGATAACTACAATACTTACGGAACAGATGAATCTTCTCCTGTCTCAGCTTAGCTTTCATCTGCAATAATCAATGATTAATGAAGATCATTATTACAACAGGGTAGAGAATTTTGGGTTGTATTTATATTTATATGTAGTACATGCACAGAAAAAAAAAAAAGGGTTCTAAATGAATTTCTGAAACCACGCAATTTGTCATGCCTTCCATTACCTCTCCTGGGTAGTTTCTCAACAATTAGGCCATATATTGAGGTTCAAATTAATACATTGCCACTGAAGCAATAGACAATAGCAGTAGACAGTGATTAAGATCAGTTATAAGAACTAACAAATACCCTAATTTGTAGTATACGAGCACGTATAAATATTTAGACACCAAGTGGTTGACTCACATTCATTGTAATTGTAGTAATCCACAAATAACCAAACGACATAAAAACCATGGAGTATGGAACCACGTTCCCATTTTCACATTCATATTTCGTGATTCTCTTCCCGTACTAAATACACAATTAAAAGATTAGTTCTACAACCAGGCATTTGTAATACGTACTCGGTAATATCCTGATTCCCTACCTGTCACTACTATTATGTATGTATAAGCACTATCGTTGTCCGTCTCGTATATCCGAATGTTCCGTAGTTCACGATACGTCTGGACGTGAATACCGACATTTCGTGTCGTGTTTAGGAAAAGTGATTTCAATAAGGCACAGCTGTCATCTTCTCTCGAATTAAATTGGAACAGGTAGGTATAGATGCATTGAGCTACCTGTCCCTTTAGGGATTCGGGAATTGCAGATGATAAGTATAGATATACATATATGTAGGTAAACGACTGTATACGGTGTACTTATCTGTTCATGTAACATTCCTACCCTACTGGTACGGAAAACCGCGTGTAACTGCTGTGTTGGCTTATGTTTAAATGCATGCGAAACATTAAATTAGTGTGTGGTAATAGTACCTACGTGCTGTATTCAGTAGTAGTTTTGAATATATATGTATTGCTAGTTTAATTGAATGACTTTTATTTTCTATTTCTGACTATTACAGACGCTTTGAAAGGGTGACTTTAGATGGAAGGGAAAATTGTTTTCCGATAAAGGAATTGACGACGGATGTTTGTATCCTAAACATATGAGAATAATCAGCTATTCTTTCGTGACGTGAAGGGTCACCGTGAAGATTTGCCAATCGAAATGGCTGATACTGATACTAATGCGATGGTCGCGTCAGGCGGAGCGAACCCCCCTGGCACAGCCAATAATGCAGTCGTAGAGAAAGCGACCCCAAGTGAAGTTTTCCGGACTAGTAGTGGAGATGATTTACCGACAGGGCCAGCGCCAGCCGATTCCTCAACTTCATTAACTACTCTGCTTGAGCCCAAGCAGGCCATTAAACTCGAAGTTAATACCTCAAGTTCGTCATCCTCGTCTACTGCTAACAGTTTAGGGAAGGGCTGTACTGGGTCTTCAACATCTTCAAGCATGTCACAAGGGTCTGAAGAGTCTTCTTTATCCGCTAAATCAACTTCGTCCTCAGGAACACTTCTTGGAGCCTTACCTTCAAGTAATTCAAGTAGTATCACTAATTTAAATCCGGATGGACGTACTAGTTCGATAGATTCTGATCAAATCCCGACTCCGAGTGTGAAAAAGACATCATTTCAGATTACTAGCGTTACTGTGGATTCCTCAGTAAGTAATGATGGTGGAGATGAGTCGGGGGAAGACTTAGACGAGTCGCATACAGAGGATAGCTCAGATGTTCCTACCGGTAAGAATTCTTTCGAATGTAATGTAGTAGAATGTACTTTCTAATATGAACGTGTGTCTATTTTATTGAGGCAGAATTTTAATTCAAACTTTTGAAAAGTTGCTAAAATAATTAAACATTAAATAATAAATTGGCCCCGCCCTAAGAAAGTGCATGGGAATGCAGAATTAAGTTTCAACCATGTTATAGTTAGGTTGGATGTGTACAGGGAACTACAAGGGAGGGTTGCTATAGCATTGGAGAAAGTACCGGATCAACTTTCACCATTTTTTTTCTATAGCATTTTCTCGATAAAGGGCGCTACTTTTTACACACTCTTATATTTTTGTAGTGACGTTCAAAGTATTTCTGAACTAATTTTCTGACCTGTAATTACTAGTGTTGAAATTACTAATTTATAACTATTGAGCTACTTCCCGAGTTCAGTTCAGAATGAATGTTGGAAAATCCGGTGAATTATGTATTTCATGAAGTGTGCTATGAATTATGACTGTTTAATCTACTAGATGCTTCTTTGAAGACAAACGAATCCCGTGGTGGGCAGACTGGGACTCCGACTGATGATAGTTTTTCAAGGAGTGATGTTTTCTTTAATCCATCACCATCGAGTGCCATGGGCTCTGCTCCTGTAATCCCTACGAGTGCCCAATTCGGGCTTGCAATTGTATCAGGGGGAGAAGGTCCTGTTCCGATACCAGCGGCGCCAGTTAGCTCGAATACCATCGACGTCGTAAGTCAGAACTCAACTGCAACATCAGGATTGCTTATGACGGCGGACAAACAGGTGGGAGGCGGTGACCGTACTAGTGACCAAGAGCGAGATCATGTTCATAATAGGTAAGTGTATAATATATATGTTAACTTGACCATTTATGTTATTTTTCAATTGAGAAGTTGTGCCTTTCACAGGTTTAAAGTTGTGAAGATTGAAAGTACGGAGCCATTCAAAAAGGGACGTTGGATGTGTATGGATTATTTTGACCACACCACTACCACATTGACCCCAGCTCCTGGAACCGCCAGGATCTCTTCCGTAGGAAATGAATCATCTGCAAATCTCAGCCAGCAGTCCATATCTCAAGTCACACATGCCACAGCCAGTCAACAGCATCTGGGTATTTCACATCACGCAGAAGGTCATTATGTTCAACAACTGAATCAGCAGTCCGCTGCTGCTCTCCAACCAGTGAATGTATCCACTCATGCTCAAAGTCAACAGCAACCACCACATATGGTTTCTTCGCAGCCACACATCGGCGTCGGAGTCACTCAACAGCAGCAACAAGTGGCTGCGCAGCAGTCACAGCACGTAATGCAACAACAACAAACGTTACAGCAACATAATATGCAAAATCCATCACAACCAGATTTGCAGCAGCAGCATCACGACTCTTCTCATAGCATGAATGGACTTAACAGTGATGGCTCATATCATCATATGAACCATGCAAATGTAAACGCTCATAGTCAAAATATGAATATCGTGAATAGCTTAAATGATTACCAACATATGGGTGGGGGCGTTTCGAATCCCAATGTCTACCTCCATCAGCAACAGCAGCAACAGCAGTATTACCAAAATCCGGGCATCATGCAAGGTATACGGGTTTTCGTTTTCCATTTAGATTTAGTAATGCTATAGTTATACTAAAGTAATTTAACGGGGTATGTAATAAGTAATACCAAGCAGTTGAAATATGACGTAGAATTTTGAAATCATCAGTTTCATCCGAGTCAGCTTAGATTAAATGTCGACAAGTCGTTTGAAATAATTTGAAACACTAGTAATACTACGTTTAATAGTGTGTATGTTTCTAAACGCGGTAATATAAAATTCAAATTCGTGTGAATATTGTTTCAAATCGTTCAGGCACAATGGAAGGTCAGGAGCAGACTCATCCTGGGCAAGCACAGGCATTTCAAGCAAATCAAGGTGGGAGTCAACCCCCGCAACAGCAACAAAGGCCAATTCAACAACAGGCGCAGTCAATTAATATTCCCGTGCAACAAATGGGTCAGTATAATCATGCTGTTCCGGGCAATAACCCGCAGTGTATTCCCCAACAGCAACAGCAGGTGCAACCATCTCATCCTCCTCAACAACAACATTTACCAGCCCAGAGCTTACCCCATGGCTCAGTAAGCGTTTCCGCAATTGGAAATCCTTTACATAATTCAAGTGGTAATACTCAGCAACATCCTTCGTCTCAACCCAAACAACCCCAGGCTCCACAGCAGAACTCGCAAAGTTCCGTGGCACCTGTCCAACGAATGACTTCCTCGCCACCTCATCTTCAACATCAGCAGCAACCGCCACAGACGGCGCCTTCACAACCGCACCCTCATCCAGGAGTCGGACAGCAACATGTTACTGCGCAGCAGTCACAGCACGCAATGCAACAGCAACAAGCGATACAGCAACATAATATGCAAATGACATCACAACCAGATTTGCAGCAACATCATCACGACTCTTCTCATAACATGAATGGACTTAACAGTGAAGGTTCATATCATCATATGAACCATATAAATGTAAACGCTCATAGTCAAAATATGAATATCGTGAATAGCTTAAATGATTATCAACATATGGGTGGCGGCGTTTCGAATCCCAATGTCTACCTCCAACAGCAACAACAGCAGTATTACCAAAATCCAGGCATCATGCAAGGTAATCGCGTTTTCCAGTTAGATTTAGTAATACTATAGTAATTGCTGAAATATAGCGTAGAATGTTGATACCAGTGTCATTCAAGTCAGCTTAAATTGAATTTCGAAAATTCGGTTGATAAAATTAAAACCAGTTTTACATAATACTCATAGCCCGAAACCTCTGCCGCTTCGCGACAGTGTCCTTTTCAGCCAATCTGGGGTCCAATTTTAGGGCCTTCTTTAAAAGTCGGAATTAATTGCACTAACGCGTGCCACGTTATACCTACAAGGAATTTATCAGCTCTCATTCGTCGTTGTTAGTTAGTTCCTAATCAGACGCGTGCATACGGAAAAATCTTAGGGGGGTGCATCCCAGATTTTTGCGAAAGGGTTTGTAGAGCCAGAAAGTTTTGTCGCGCTAACCGCGAACATTTTCCCTTCGCACACTTACTATACCTACTCTACTTCAAATGACGCGCATCGCTATTTCAACTTACCTTTACACAAAGTGCAAGAACATTTTGAAATCGAAGGCTCCTAATCTTATACGAAAAGTTCATTATAGACGGAGATCACCGCTCGCGATAAGCGCAAGAAAATGTTGAAATCAAAGACTCTCAATCTTGTTCAAAACTTAATTGGAAACTGAGAGTACCATTTGCACTTAGCACAGGAAAATTTCGAAAAAGAGGTTCCCAATTTTATACAAAACTTAATTGGGAAACGGGGTAACCATTTGCGCTTGGCGCAAGAAAATTTTGAATTCGTAGGCTCCCAATCTTAAACGAAACATTGGAAACTGAGATAACCATTTCCAGCGAAGCGCAGCAAAATATTTACGTTGTGAACGAAGAGATACGTTGCGCTTTTGCGCAAGAAAATGAGTGTGCTCTAATTCGCTTAATTTAACTGAGAACTTTATTTTATACAGAACGTTCGCACGAAGCGAAGCGAATGAATTGAAAGAGGTATTGCGTCTACCTTAAATAAACTTAAATATATAAACCTAATGAGCCAAAAACGTAGTTCAAAGGGGGAATTGAACGGTCAGGACCGCAAGACGCCACATGGGTCTATGCACCCTTCGAGGATCCCACAGTGTACTAGAGTACTATAACCTGGGAGCGAGCACCCTTCTAGGGCCCTACAGTGTACTAGAATACCATAATCTAGGAGCGAGCACCCTTCCAGGGTCCTACGGTAGTGTACTACTAGAGTACTATAACCTAGGAGTGAGTACGCTGCCGGGCCTGGAGCTCCCATCAGCTCTTTGGCTGCGCCAGGGTCCTCGCGCATTAGGTTAGTACGAGGTTTCGGAGTATGATAATACTATAATAGTGTGTAAGTGTATGTAGGCCATTAACCATTTGTTCCTAAACTAAACACGATAATAAGTCATTCTAGTTAGTGATGAATATTGTTTCAATTTGTTCAGGCACAATGGAAGGTCAAGAGCAGACTCATCTTGTGCAAGCACAGGGATTTCAAGCAAATCAAGGAGTGAGTCAACCCCCGCAACAGCAACAAAGGCCAATTCAACAACAGGCACAGTCAATTAATATCCCTGTGCAACAGATGGGTCAGTATAATCATGCTGTTTCGGGGAATAACCCGCAGTGTATTCCCCAACAGCAACAACAGGTGCCACCATCTCATCCACAACAACAACATTTACCAGCACAGAGCTTGCCGCATGGCTCAGTGAGCCTTTCCGCAGTTGGAAATCCTTTGAATAATTCAGGTAGTAATACTCAGCAACATCCTTCGTCTCAACCCCAACAGACCCAGGTTCCACAGCAGAGCTCGCAAACCGTGGCACCTGTCCAACGAATGACCTCCTCACCACCTCATCTCCAACATCAGCAGCAACCATCACAGATGGCGCCTTCGCAACCGCACCCTCATCCCGGAGTCGGACAGCAACTAGTTGCTGCTCAGCAGTCACAGCACGTAATGCAACAACAGCAAACGTTACAGCAACATAATATGCAAATGACATCACAACCAGATTTGCAGCAACAGCATCACGACTCTTCTCATAACATAAATGGACTTAACAGTGGAGGCTCATATCATCATATGAACCATATAAATGTAAACGCTCATGGTCAAAGCATGAATTCCATGAATAGCTTAAATGACTATCAACATATGGGTGGAGGTGTATCCAATCCCAATGTCTACCTCCAACAGCAACCACAGCAGTATTACCAAAATCCGGGCATCATTCAAGGTATGCGCGTTTTCCTTCTAAATTTAGTCTAACCATTATATGATTTTGACGGACTTTGCGTTCACTACAACCTACAGGTCGCATTTTTAAACGCAGACCAACCAAACCTCGCACAAAAAAGGTTATTCCCAATACGAAGACCAAGTCTGAACATTAGCCTTTTAGGGTCAAGGGGTATGTCAAGGGGTAGGCCAAAATATGACCCATATAGTAACGGATATTTTTGGAATTTTGTTTCAATGTCTAATATGGCAATGTTTGGCAAACTATTTATTTCCGCGATTCGTGACCAGTCCTGTGTACAACCTACAATGTTAAAAGTACCCCCTGTTGCTTCATTTTATTGAATGCAATCGCTTGTGCAAATTCGTTAGAAACGTAGATCTAACTTCACTAAGAGGCGGGGCCGGGTACGAAAGTATAAGAGAGGAGCCGCAGGCGACGGCGTTACTTGTAATGCTACATATAGTAATTTAACTGCGTATGTAATAAGTAATGCCTAGCAGTTGAAATATGACGTAGAATTTTGATATCATCAGTTTCATTAAAGTCTGCTTTGATTAAATATAGAAAATTCGGTTAATAAAACAGTTGTAATACTATAATAGTGTGTATGTTTAATTTAAGTAGGCCATTAAGCATTTGTTGCTAAACACGGTAAGTATATTGTTTCTGTTTGTTCAGGCACACTGGAAGGTCAGGAACAGACTCATCCTGCGCAAGCACAGGCATTTCAAGCAAATCAAGGAGGGATTCAACCCTCACAACAGCAACAAAGGCCTATTCAACAGCAGGCACAGTCAATTAATACCCCTGTGCAACAGATCGGCCAGTATAATCACGCTGTTTCGGGCAATCCTCCGCAAGGTATTCCTCAGCAACAGATCCAACAGCCGCATCAACCCCAACAACAGCATTTATCGTCGCAGAGCTTACCCCATGGCTCAGTGAGCCTTACGTCGATCAATCCCAATACAAGTAGTAATAATAGTCAACATCATATTTCATCTCAACCTCAACAACCGCAACCCAATCAGCAGCAGTCTCAACCTCAGCAACAGCCCCAGGCACAACAACAGCCGCCACCTCAATCTCAACAAACACAGGTGCAACAACTGCAAGCTCCTCAGCAACCTCAGATTCAGCAACAACCGGCTCAGACTCAGGCACAGCCCGCTGTTCATCAGCCGCAGTTGCAACAAACCCAACAGCCTGCTCCAAGCCAACAACCTCAGCAGGTTCAGCAGCAACAACCGGGTCAAACTCATCAACCTCAGCAGGTTCAGCAGCAACAGTCGGGACAAACTCAACAACAAGTTCAACAGCAACAGCCGATTCAGACTCACCAACCTCAGCAGGTTCAGCAGCAACAACTAGCTCAGCCTCAGCAGGTTCAACAACAACAACCAATTCAGACTCAACAACCTCAGCAGGTTCAGCAACAGCAACCTATTCAGACTCAACAACCTCAGCAGGTTCAGCAACAGCAACCGGTTCAGCCTCAACAACCTCAACAGGTTCAGCAACAACCGGCTCAACCTCAACAGATTCAACAGCAACAGCCTCAACAGGTTCAGCAACAACAACCTGGTCAGTCTCAACCTCAACAAGGTCAGCAGCACCAGTCGGGACAAACTCAACACCCTCAGCAGGTTCAACAGCCGATTCAGCCTCAACAACCTCAGCAGGTTCAACAGCCGATTCAGCCTCAACAACCTCAGCAGGTTCAACAGCCGATTCAGCCTCAACAACCACAGCAGGTTCCACAGCCGATTCAGCCTCAACAACCTCAGCAGGTTCAACAGCCGATTCAGCCTCAACAACCTCAGCAGGTCCAGCAACATCAACAACCTCAGCAACAAGTCCAGGCTCATCTTCAGCAGGGAAACCAACCGGCTCCTTCCAATTCACCATCAACTAATCCTGCATTTACTGTTACATCTTCAAGTAAGAATTCAAACGCGTTTGGAGAGGAGGGTAACTCAACAGCAGCACTTACCAGTCAAGCTAGAGTGTTGCTGGAGGAGTCGGTTACAAATGACGACGGAGATAGGTAAGTAAATTAATAATTTCCTTTTAGAGCATAGGCGGGGAAACTACTCTCCCATCTAACAATGCTAGGACCTACAAACCTTGTTTTCAAATCCGAAGCCTCAGCAAAGCCTCAGGGATAAATGCAAACTAGATTAAGGTAAAGAGGCATCGGACTTGAAATTAGGATTTACATGCCCTTCAATTGTTAGCTCGGGGAGTAAACCAGTCTGCTCTTAGATGTAGTATTTAACTTAAGTAAGCAAATTATTATTACAAATCGGATATCATATTTCACTGGTTTCGTTCATATATACGTATATAGGTAATAGGTAATTAAACCAACTTTTTAAATCAGGGTGTTAGCTTTCAGCGTCAAAATATTTGAAGAACTCTTGATGGAATGAATGGCCTAAGGTATGATAAGCAAGGTCATGAGGTAACTATGGTTCAAATCTTATTTTATCTCATTCGTGATACAGAGTTAAATTTATGGATTGGCAATGAAGGAGCATCGACTATCGGCTTTCGCCGTAGTCTTCTTTCGAATTCATTCATTGAGCTCTTTAATCCCTGAACACATTTTCTAGTCTCTTACGTCATCACATGGAGAATGTGTAAGAAGATAAGACCTGCGCCGAAACTGTGACACCCGTGCATCTTAGATAATTTTAGAACATTATACGAAATATAAATATGGAGACTGAAGAAGGTGAATGGGAACGGGAGTAGGGGCATATATGGTGTAAGACGCTTATATCGTTATATCGTGGCATCGCCCGCTTTGTATAATGTTCTTTGAAATCATAAATATGGTAATGTCTTGACATTGCTACGAGTTCTTGAAATAAGTCTGCCAAAACAAAGTTAATTAGTTACATACATTTGCCTACTCACTTCGTACAGGTTACTTATTGCGTGTAAATTGGTCAGTTTTCCACTTCCAATTACATTTTATAATTGTTCTGACCTGTGATTGACCTAATTTTCCAGTCAGCCAGATATTGATCTGAATTTAATTAGGCAAACTAGGTTAATCCCTAAAATGGAGATTCAAGAGCTAGATAAGTAACAAAATACAGGGCGAAGCTGTGTTACCCCGAATAATTAATTCCGTGAGGCTACTTTTGAGTCATTTCCTATTCTCTATGCCCAAGTCAAGTGACTAGAGACAGTATTCTCATCCTGACTATAAGTATTTTTGATATACATATCACTTATAGTTGCATATAGAGCTTACTTTATGTTTGAGGGTTTGGATCATATACAGAATATCGAATAAGTAGGTACCTGGCTTTAGCCCACTGTTTTTTAGACTTAATCTACTACTACTATTACGAGAATTTACAGATGTATCGTATGTAACTTGCTGTGTATTTTGTAATAGCAATTAGAATTAGTATATAGAAAATCGTCCCATTGCTTTAGACTTAAGTGCAATAACGTAAATATAACGGGCCCTCCCGTAATGAAAAGTGGAATAAGGTTGCGTGTATCGTACAATCATAATTAAATTAAAAATTAAATGCACGGGCTGATCTCTCTCCTGTTTGCATTATATTGACTAAATTTTAGTTTACCGCGTACCAGACCGAATTTTGACAGAAAAGAGTGTAGAGATGTTCCCGTTCCAGTCCCTAAAAACTGGGTCAGATCATAATATTCGTTTGTTGTTTGGCTATGCCCTGAGTTTGTTGAACTCTCTAACTCTAGTCAGTAGGAATAATATGGTTTCTTTGTACTTTGGTCTCTCCTGGCATATAAACAAACACGCAAGGTTCTATTCGGTCTCTCCTACCCGCTTATTAGGTAATAGGCTGTTGTTTTGTTTGCTCTAGTGGATTGGGGTCAGCAGTAGATAATAGATAAGGTGATGGGCGGAATGAGGGATTAAGGGTCCTCAAAGGCAGCTGAGCAGAAAGCAGAAACTTGGTGGATGCCCTACTTTTTTTTACCCGGTAAAATGGAGGGACTTGGATAGGAATCCGAGTGAAGTGCTCGTGTAAGAAGGGCTCACAGGTAGTGTCGAAATACGTAGCTTATTCTATTCATGTTCATGGAACCAAGAGGGTAGGCAAAGATTTTTGCGGTTGGTTCTGTTGCGGTTTACTATGCGATTCCTGCTTCCTTTCACGGGAGTCTCCTTTCTATAAAAAACTTTCGTTGGAAAAGTGAACCGGGGAACGGCGTACTACGTAAAATTAGCGAGAGTAGGTGAGATGCCAGTCACCCGTCAGGATTTAGATGCGCTCATTCTCAGATTTCGGTCCGGAAAGCTTGGAATTGGACCTTTGTTCCCGCTGCTCTCTGGCGGGTCTCATTTCAGTATTAATGCGGTCATCTATTTTTATTTCCACTCATTTTTCCTACTCCATAATGTCCCTGCAGTTGATACAGGAATTATAGCTACGAAACCTGTTCTTCTTGTTCACAGGATTTAAACCGCCCGAAGAATGGCGAAATTTACTTGCATGTAAAATCCAAAATATTATATCTGAAAAACTCTGGTTAGTTTAGACTCGACTTGTGTATTTTGTAGTCCAAATCTCAGCGCGAATTTATTTTAACCCGGATTTCTGATGTAGTTTATGTCATCTTAACCTATGCTTTGAAACTGACACTGACCTTCTGTCGTTCTGACTGTTTCGGTTAACGAATTGAGTCGTACTTACGTAAGTAGTTTAACTCGATAACCCTTTTTATAGGCGCGCTTGGGATATTCCCATTTGTGATGCTCGGTTACTGTTATAATAATGTGTAATATTTTAATGGGCCTAATGTATGCCTTGAATATTTCGGCGTCATCAGTCAGTGTATGTACGTTATATCAACATGAACTCTTGTATAAATTATATAGATGATTCTTAATTTAGACAAGCATTATTCAGGATTTGAAGGTGACATTAACGAATTTATACCAGTTTACACTGAGTATATTATGCAGGATCCAGAATCCACGCATGCAAAGTGATACATAAGAGCAGAACCCGTTCTAATCAAAGTAGAAGTTGCTAGGTGCCGAGGCGTTGCGTGTAATTATGGAACGTATCCGATCCGTGCTCAGCATTGTTTGTGTTTAAACCGTATCGCATGCTATGATTTAAAGTTGAAAAAAGGATGCAGAAGGTGAACTAGAGGTTACAGGTGAAATAATTGCTTACCTGGAAACTGCCATCTCTTCAGGCGAATCCGGGAGCCCATCCCTGCTTCTTCCTCAAGTTTGGCCAAATTTAACTCTAGTCTTTGTCTTTGATGAACAAAATACTGCTAACTTCCATGCCATATTGTCAGGCAAAACTAAAGGATGAACAGTAGCAAGTATTAGCTACTTCGGGTACTTGCAATATCTAATCAAGACTCCACACTTGTCTACCAGAATAGAACTAGGTGTATGAACCTTGTAATGCTTGTAGGCGTAGGGAATATGGTTCCATTTGATATCTTCTATAGGTAGGTACTAGTAATACTGAAATGCAAGATTGATTCCGTTTTTCCGACACCTCCACCTCCACCCTCCACATCAATTTTTTTAAATATGATACGTAGTGCAGTCTATATGTGTCTTTGCTACAAGTAATAGGAGAAAAAGAATGTCAGCCCCACCGTCCAGACAAGAGGGCATCCATGCGAAAACATTGCCCCGTTGGCAGGTTGTCCACGTGTCGGTCATTTCGCACTCCCGAGTCCGTAGGTCCGAAGTCCGAGTAACGCAACACCAAAGGCGTGGAACTAATGAACGCCATGTTTTAATTGCTTTGTTATTCCCGTCCCACCTCGTGCCTTTCCTTGGGGCCTATATGGTTAGTTCAGTAGAAAGGGTTCTCAAGTCAGGAAACGGAACAACTCAGGGATTCATTCATTCCACTTCTGATTGAGCGTCTAAAGATTCTAGGAAGAAAACAATTGCTGGGTCACATTACTTTGCTTTAGAGGAAAACTTCGGTTCGGACTCAAATCCTGTGGGAAAGTATTTTAAGAAAAAGCAAAGACCGCGGATACCCTTTCCTAGTAACGCATGTAAGTTTTCCGGCGTAGTACTAGTACCGTCTTGCGAATCATAATTATTTAGTAACTGTGCTCAAAGTTCAAATATACGAAAACAAATTACGCTGAATGAATTCTTAAGTGCTTGTAGGTATTTTATTTTTGTTGGTGTTCGCATTTCGAAAGCGTACACTTCTTGGGTTAGTAGCTGCTTGTTTAGCATTATAATAGTTATGGTATTTTCTACCAGCAGCGTCTTCTCAAAAGTTGGCATCTGTAATAATCTGTTGTTTACTTCAGCCTTCCATTCTCAATGGTCTTGTGTCAATAAGTTTTTGCATCGCAGTATCGGCAAACCGTGAACCCTGATCTGTCCTCTGTATTAAGGCCGGATTCATTTTTATGGATGTCTGCAAGGGTTCCCGTTTTCTGAGACCTTATGGCAGCTTATTTCAGGGCCATATGGAATGAACGGAGACGAGTATTTAATAGGTAAACCGTTTCGGGGTGAAATAGCTAATTGTGTCGGTGAATTCAGTTCAGCGTCGGCATTTGGCATCGGTTAGACTTTGATCTTGATCTTTACCCTTCATTCACAATTTTTTTTGGTAATACTCGAGAGAAGATAGAAAGGAATTGTAGGATCCTCGCGAATTTCTATGAGGTTGTTAAAAGAGCTGAAGGAAGGACATGAGAAATTCCGTATGTTCCAAGTTCCGAATCCGAAGGAGAGGCAGGGCAGCTCTGGTTTGGCCATAACCATACTTAACGAGGCTTTCACTTTTGCTGCAGTTTATGGTCCTGCTTTTATGCTAGAGTTGGAAAGTATTTTATTACTTGAAGCCGAGTTTATTTCCATGTTCATGGCCGGAATATTTGAACTAAATAGAATACATCTTGCAGTTTAAATGAACGCACACACGTTCGAATTTCTTGAAGTATGAGTTCTAAAGTAAAGCAAAATACCTCCCAATCCCAATAATTTAATGCGTACTGAGTATCTAGATCTTCTGGAAATGACGCAAGTCGAGGATATTTATAAGTAATATGTGATTCCTTTGGATTCTAAATATTCTGAGTATCGTACATATGCTACATCCTGCGGTAAAGGAAGTATTAAGAAGGCACGTCATGTCTGTTAGTGAGTTATCGCTTCACTTTCCTTTTCCTAACGAAGTTCCGCGGCTCGTCATCATCTACCGGAAGGTAGGAACTAATGTCATTTAGAATTTGCTAATTGATGACGTTACCTGAGTACGTCCATGATTCATCTGATTCCTGTGAGCTCGGCGTTATTTGAATGTTCTATTACTTGTATCGTGCATAATATTTCACCTTGTAGTAACTTTGACACGAATTTCATTGGAAGATATTCACCTCATTCTGTGATCCTATTTTTAGCTACGTATTATTTCATTTTTTCCAAGTTCCCACTCTCCCTGTCACTCATGGTCACCTCTCACTTAGGATTCCAGATGTGGTGCCAAGAAATGCGAGCTAAACGAGCCCAGCCTACGACTAATGGTTTTGTATTCCAACTTTATTTACAGAATCAAAATCCAGAACGTGGAGTATCTTTCCTCTCTTCCTATAATTTATAATTCCTTGCCAAGTATTGAGCATGACCTTGAATGTATTGCATATACCATTTTGAAAAAAGTAGCCATGATTCTGTAGTGTCTCGAATGAGAGCATCTTTGCCACGGAATGATTGTGCATTTTAATTTCATCTGCATGTCTGTGCTGGACAGTGCGTGATTTGGGGCCTACATCAGGTGGTAAAATTATCAGAAGAAAGGCATAAATATGTTTCATGATTCTGAATTACATAAGGCTCGAGGACTTGAATAAGATTAGTGGTTGGATTCGACACGTAAACGTAATACGTAATATGTTGGGCGGGCAAGGTTCATTTCCTTCAGAAGAAGACTCTTCCCACAGGCCGAGGCCTGATGAAGATAAATGAGGTTTTGCATATTCTGACACTAATAAGATGGGCTAGACTGCTTGGCGCTGCGCTAAGTTGGATGCCGTAATTTCTCATTTATTAAGACATGCAGTATTAGGATGAACGCAGAATTCGGCTCATTTGATGTTTGCTCCTATTCATAGAGCAGTAAATACTTAAGTCAGTTGGGTTGGGAGCCTGGTTCTAGATTGTAGCTATGAACTATGTAAACCTTCCGGCTGTAGCAGTTAGAAGCTTTGTATCTCACAGGGAAAGTAATAAAAGGTCACTTCTGTTTCCTTAAAGTTTTACACAGCTGAACATAAAGGAAAAGAATATAAGAAATAATTTGTTCTAGCGTGTATTTTATAGGCTGGGTTTTTAGCGCGGTCTGGAACGGGAAAATGCTGTACGCAAAATAGTATAGGTACATATATCATAATATTTTGTTGAAATTAAAATGTGAGCGATGAGGTCATGCCTAAAATTACGTGCAATTGGAGCTGACATTTAATTACTACTGCCTTGTGCAGAAGTATGTGGCTCTTTATGCACAGGTGTTCAATTTTCTGTTTTCTATTCATCTTTGCTGGGCAGTCAGTCTAGTGGGCCTTGTTTCACTTGCCAATAATTATTAGGATTTGCATCGTACACTTTGCCTTACGACTTACGAGCATATATGGCAGGCGAAAGAGAACAGCCCCTGAGATTATGTTATACAATCTAAAGTGCACAAGAATTTAAATCCTATAAACTGTAGAATGATTATGATTGACTCGATTAAATGAAACCAGTTAGAACCGCATAGAGAGAATTTAGGTTGGTTGACTTTCTGCCTGTATGATTGTTGCCGGGTGGCTGCAGATCTACTCTGGCAATTGGCATTCAATGTGGAGAGGAAGGGGAAAAGTTGACATCATCACTATTAGTAGCAAGTAGTAGCGAAAACTCATTCAGTGGCACCTCACTGTCTGCCAAATCTGTTTCTCCGCTGGCCTTACACAATATGGACGCGCAGGGCACATTAAGGCATACTGATTAGGGATTAGAGGCTAAATCTATAAATATTTAAATCTTTTAAAATTTCTAATAAAAATATCGATAGCCTGCAACACGCTTTGAGCGAGTGTACTTGGGTCTAGTTCACGGTTTAAAAATGCAAATCAGACCAGAAATGGGCAGGAGCAGATTATCGGCCTAGGTTTTAACTTTCATACTTGCGTCAATGAATCATTAATTATACCGGTTTTGAAAAATTTGATGCAAATTAAATTAATGCAGGTGCAGGAATAATTATGAGACTTGACGTCTGACTCTGACTTATGCCGTATTTGTTCATTTTGAGGATTTTGGACTCATTACGTCAATAAGGATTTTTATGTCTAGATCAATCAAATTATGGGTTGACATTGGACTGAGAAGGTCTGCACTGATTTAATAATGTTGCCAGGTACGACCGTGAGATATTTAATTATTTCAAGGAATAATTTGGTTGAGCATGCAACTAATTAATGGTTGCGGTAAAAGGAAACTCGACCCGTAGTGAGACTCCGCTCCTATGTCCTCCCCTAACTTTCCAACTTCCAACATGGAAGCAGTGGGTTTGGCAAGTTTCGTAAGGGAGCTCTTCAGTTAGGCGTCAGGCGGTGCCGTGGGGAATATTTCGATTCTCCATCAAAGTGTGCTAAGTCATGCATAAGGTAATAGGATAATAAGAAAGGCTCTGCTGAATTAGATTGTATAATTGGATTGGACAGGGTCGATACCCCTTTGCCTTCTATTCTACAAAGTCAAGCATTTCTGGAATTATGTGTCCATGCAAATCCCGTGTCACTTGTCGCCGTATGACTTATAGTGTTCATTTGCTCCGAAGGTGACACATAAGTGTGTGACTGCTTCAATAGTATTTCAGGTGGATTAAAACCAATAAATGCATATTCCTAATATAAATGTCATTCTACTCAAGTCTTTAAATGGTACAAGCACTGGTGCTGGATTTTGATAGGTATGTGCAATCTGCATCAATGTGAATTTTCAGAATTAATAAAAATTTTGAGGTCGGCTAATTGTTGATTCTAGCGGATATGGTGGAGGTTGAATTAGCACTTATGCAATTTAGCGCATTATTGCTTCCTATTCGCCTATTCGATTTCTGTGAATCTGTCTCTACGAAGGTTTGTCGAGGTTATATAATCCTAAAGATAAGGAAAATCATGGAAAACATAGGGAACTAATTGCTGGTCATTAAGGTCAGTCTTTACAGTTTCGTGTATGTCGCATGTAGTAGTATTGAGTTTTATAATAGTGATAGGTCTTGGACTATTATGTCTGCCAAATAATTCCCATTCGCATTTCCTTCATTATGTACGTTTGTAGAACAAGTACTAGGTTGGGCCATGGCTCGCCGTTGGCCCTAATTCGTACTGACTACTGACCTATTCACTCAAGTTTGCAGCCTAATCATAGGGTTTGGGCTCTGACCCCGTTCTGTTCCTTATTCAAATCATTGTAGGAGGACCTTTATGGTCTAGTGTCGTGTGGAATAAATTACGCACCTATGCGGCCTACTACACTAGTACAACATTTTGCAGATTTAACTAAAAAGGCTGAAGACCGTACCCTCTCTATAATAATTGTGTTGTGGTGGCGTTTATAATACATTACTTTCATTTATCCGTTTTATCTGACCATTACAAGCTTAATTTGAGTGTGACGTCTTCTGCAGTAGATTGTTCAAATATGGACTGATTCAGAGAAAAATGGCAGAATGTGTCAAAAACCTGCTTTCAGCAGCTTGGGACCAAAATGTACAATGACCAAAAATTGAAATTAGGAATAGGGCTTGAAAACTGACACTTTAACGTAACACGAAGTTGAAGTGTTGTTATACCAACACCTAAGTTTGTTTAAATAAGAAAAAAGAAAACGTTCTCAGATTCCAGTCTTTCGAATTGTTATTTTTTGCTTCAACAGTTTGTTACTTACAAATTCCATATTAACATGACTGATGCACGGTAACGTACGTGTGACACCCGATGGATTAATAAATAACGTGTTTTTACTGCGCCATGTTACTATTTAAGAACTGACTTTACGTGAAACGCGCGCCGCTTTTGCTTCTCACTCGAAGCATAGCAGCAGCAGCTACAATGTACGTTAATTGTAAATTCTAAATTGTAATGAGGCTGGCTGGTCTCATGCTTTGTGAAAGACAGACAGACGACAAGAGCATCCCATAAGACCTTTTGGTCTAAAAAGCGAAAGTTTATAATTGAAAGTACAATATTTTGAATTTAATTGGAAATCGAGAGTGTGAAGGATCTCGGATTGTGCACATCACAGGTATTGAAGAAATAACTGAAAATACTTTTGCGGAAAGCTGATTGCCTTGTTTCAATATTTGACTAAATTAGTAATGAATTAATTTTGAAATTCTGAGCAAAAGTTTGAGTAATGATCTTTAGAGAGATAAACTCGGAACTTACGTAATGCCACTTGGGCAAGGAACATTATACGAATTGTGTGTGCACAAGGGTGCTAGTACACCTGGTATTGCATACTTTAGCTGTACTAACGTTTAAGCCATTCGTAATTCGTATCTCGTATTTCCTTAAAGATAATGTTAGGGGAGTTGATTCTGAATCTATTTAGTTACGTGTGATCCTAATCCGAACTTCATGAAGGATATAGATAATTGGAACAGGAGAGCATTAATTGCTTTTAATAATAGTTAATAGCACTGGAGTGACTGTGACGTTGATGGCGGATCGTCTCCATGTTATGATAAATGATTAAACTACATCCACATGCGTACATGTATCGTTGCATAACTGAGTCAAAGGTCATTAGAGTCGAGGGACAAGCTCATAACCCGTAAGTATTGCTAAGTACGAGATCATGAATTAACTTTTCCGGTGTTATTGAATACTTTACTTCTATTATGGCGTGGCGAGGCCTGTGGTTATTGTGTGTGCTTTTATTTAACTGTGAAATAGATTCATAGATAGTTACTATAGGATAGGCTGGGCTGGCTAAGCGAATTTAGGCCAGATTTGATTTATCGAAACTGAATGTGAGTACAACTTGATTAGAACTAATTAGAACTATTAAATTAAGGAGTTAGAATGATAGGTACAATTGTATACAATTCAGGTACTAATTAGAACACTTAAGTGGATTTATATTCAGTATTAACCATTTTTCTAAACCCAGGGAATAATGTATACTTGTACTTTTGGACATCAAGTCTAAAGATGAAGTATGCATTTGCGTTGTATAATGTTTCACAAGCTTGACTCCAATCGGTCGCTCTCCAACACCGTGGCTATTTACATAAAATTCACTTTGCATTACATATCTAACTCCTATCGATTTATACTAAGTTGCTAGTTGCCTTTTGCCTTCACCATGAATTATTGTTGATGAATTGTGGTATCCGTATCAGCTATCGTAGGGTAGGTACATTATGTGTGCACGATGGATATATTTGACCATGAGATAGGGTAAATAGCAGGTAGGGAGGTGTTAGATTTGCGTTACGAAATAGTCAGGCTCTGATCCAGTATAGCCAGAGCAAGTGCAAATCCAGATTATGACTCTCCACTCTCCACTATTTATCCTGGACAGCGTTCAGCTGTATAAATAGTCGACAAGGTGTCCGCATAAAGCATTCATCTAATAGAAGGAACTACACACTCTTATTTGCATAATATGGCATTATGTATTAGTAAACGATGCTGGATGAGCTCATCGTTTATTTATTACTCTGAACCACACTGAGCACTGATTGTGATTGGTGTTGGAGTGCCCAGTGACCTCCAATCTTAACCTTTTATTACTATGTATTATATGCCTTCATTTAATTATGAATACCTACTAAGTATAAGCATAGATGAGAAGCCGAGTTAATTTAGTCATGTTTCTATGTGTGAGAACAAAGATTAGCTCATTCCTATTTGGTGCATGCAATAGAGTAATAATTAATTAAAATTTGCATATAGAACTTGCGAATTAAATTGAGTTTTAAGAACATGCAAATATTATGTGCATATGCTCGCTATAGTAAGTTATGGTATAACACGGTAGTACGTTGAGCTTTTTTATGCCTTTCATATTGAAATTACAAATGGCTATCTGAGCGTACTGCCCGCGAGTAAAGAAGACAGGCTTCATCGCCCCCGAGCCCAAGAACACCTTCGTAGAGGACAATAGCTTCGGCGAAGCAAAAAAATAGCTAAATAAATAGAGAGTATGGAAGAGCTCTGCAAATAAGCCCTTAATGGCTTTGCACTTGATCTTGATGGCAAATGGGCGGTTTGGGGAGTCCAGCCTTATGCCACTTCTATTGATCCCTGGTCCAAGTCTTAAGTATTGAGGAAGGTGGCTTATTTAGCACGGAGTAGAGAGCATTTGAAGTCAATCAGTCTTGGGAAACAGAGCCTAATGCCCATGGGCTACTGGAAGAGGCCCAAAAGATGCAGCATAGCAACAACTTTGGATGAAGGACTGTGGCCATGGCTGGCAGGGGTGTTACTTTGTATTTGATGAGCTTGCAAAAAAGTGAGAGGATAGATAGAGGATGTTGCCCATTGTATATACATTGTGTAGGGATATGCCAATGAAGCCGGCTTCTGGCTGGAATTGCAAAATCCTCTAAATGCTGATGATGAGTTGCTTAGTGTGTTGTAGTTGCCAACAGGACCATGGTTTCATTCCTATTGAATGTACATGCAATATACACCACACTGCATGTACTATGCACTTCAGAGCTCTCTTCATCCAATTTTGCATTTCTTTTGACGTTCTGACTTTCGTGCCTACAACCTACAACCTACAATAATGCTCTACTGTGTTACTATAGTTGGCTTGGCTCTCATCCTCATAGAGAACTGTAGAAGGTAACGAAAGGGGTTATCCATTCTCTGTCGACTCTTCTCACGCAACAAATGCCGTACGGCTTCCCTCCAACCTTAGTACAAGCCCAAGCCTTGGTCTGATAACAGTACAGAAAACAAGTTCAGTTTGATTACGACGACGACGATTTGTGCAAAATTTGAAACTGTGTACCTGACACCTGATTCCTAAGAGATAAGATACGGATCTCAAGGGCTTCATAATAGGATTTTTCCAAGCCAGTCAGCCTGTCACTAAACGGAGCTCAGGAAGAAGGGTCGACGTCGTGTTATAAAACTAATTTAATTAAGTTACTTAATTCCTTTTGTTCTCCACCGCTCCGGACTTGAGTATCTCTGGCTGGTGTTTTTTTCCAGTTAAATCCAGAACTTGTCTGATTAGATTAAATTTTGCGTCAGTTGTTGGAAACTTGGGATTAAAAGTCGGGCCAGAGTTCAGATCCGAATCAAGTCATCATGTTGGTGGAACTCTTCGTAGCCTTCCCCTGGTTCCTCCTCCTCTTGTATCTCTTCTTCGTTCTGATCAATGTGTAAGCTCTGCCTGCATGCTTGGAACGGATTGGTAAGGCGGAAAAGATTTCTAAATTCGATTGAAGGGTTCAGCGTACGAGAGTTTTGCAATCTGGGGTTAGTTGTTCATTGTTCATGCATAGTCCACTAATATTTAGTCTACATAACGTAGTACGTGGCGTGTACGGCTACCATTCCAGTCTAAATCCAGTGGTCCGAATATTAGATCAGTTGTCTACATGCCATACTCGGCGGATTGCCCAATCCTTCCACACGTTATGTTATGCGTTCCCATTTGCCATTGGTTGGTGGCCTGATTGACCGGTAAATATTCAGGAAGGTCTACCTTTCAGGTTCCTGGTAGACAATGCCGTTAGGATTATAAGGTAGGGCTATGGCTTGTGTGGTAGGTAGCCAGGTCAGGCCTGGGATTCGAATTGGAACAAGTTAGCATTAGATGTTCATGTGCTGGCCATGTGATGGATTGTCCACCAACTCCTACCCTTTCCAATCCCATAGTATTTTTAGAATCCTATTTGGGTTAGGAAGATGGATGTGAGCTTGTAGTAGTACATAATATTACATACACCTAAACAAGCCTTGGCCTGCGGTCATGCTGGAGAGTGGACAGAGTGCTAGTACAATACATTGTGCTTTTGCATTTTAGGAGGAAGGCAAGGGTTACCATTGAAAGTGAGAGTGGCCTGGTGCGAGTTCCTAGCACTTGCATTTAAGAGCTCGTCCAATCGCCTTGCGTGTTAGGGATGCCTTTAGAAATCAGTGAGAAAGGCCAGGAGGAGTTGACCAAGGCAAGGAGTGGGCAGGGTCAAGATATGATGGGAATTTTGTAGTTCTTCCATATTGTCAAGAGCTAAGGCATTTAATTGTGGAGGAAGGAAGGAAGTAAAGGAGCAATTTACGTATCTTCCTGATTAGTCGACTTCAGTTTCCACATTTCCCTGAAACATTGAAAAATTGGCTTGTGGACGGGCATGAAGGATATTTGAGCTTGGCTTCCTGCTATGTGCTGTTTACATAGAACTTATTATTGTAGTGCATTTATAAAGGGAGAATCACATCTTTGTCATCATAAATTACAATGATAATATTACACAGGCACCTTGAACGTATTTAATTGTGTGGGAGCATCTGATCCGTCTAGCAACAAAAACAATTGACTATTGCTGATTTTTGGCGTACATTGCACGCTGCTATAAAAGCTCAAGGTTAATTGCAAGAGCATCACTATGGAGAGGCTCTAAAGCATATCGTATGGGAAGTGTGTGTCTGTAACTTGAAGCTTGCAACAAGATGTAGTATTTGTCAGATGCATGGACTTGTTCTCCTTTTGTTAACCCTAAAGATTCGCTATTGCTATTACCATTTGGAATTGAGCTGTAACGAGTAGCGAATCCTTTGTGAGAGTGCCCGATGCGTGCAACGAATGGCGTATGGTTCTGGTTATGAAGTAAACGTAAACGTAGTAGTAGTTGAAGAGCCTACTGTCATCTTTCATCTTTAATACTTGCAGGATAAACTTCATTAGGTTAGGCAGGCTTTACTAAATTGTGATTACTAAACTCCTCTTGATACGAAGGCCCACCTTTTGTATGTTAGCAGTTTGATGCCCTCACGCAGGAGGGTATAAATTGCGCCTTGCACTTAAGAACCTACGGTATATTTTTTCGCTCTATAACTAAATATAACCTGTGTGTGTGCGGAGAGAAATTGATTTTCAATCAGTCAACCATGCATGAGCACACAAGAGGGCTCTACGTCTTAATAGAAATTGTGTTTTGATGGGAAAGTAAATTGAAAGTGGCATTGACAAATCGCTTAGGCTTTGCGCTTGAATGAACAGGAACCTGGCATTTTGTTGGGCAAAAAGCCGGCCAAAGTGGACCTGATAATTTTATGTTTAGGGGTCGAAGTAAGGGCACCCGGGACCTTGGCCTGGGTTAGTAGTTTGTGTATTTAGGTAGCGTACTGTGTAGCACTGTGCTAGGGAGGTTGAGTATTTTTGTAATTGTTCTATTGTTGTAAAACTGACCTTGACATTGAGAGACACTGTTTACTCTTGTCTCAACCTAATGATACATTGTATTTGCGGGAAAGTGAGTTAAGGCAGGTTATGAAAATTTCATTCAAAATACCCATTCCGTTACTTTACGAATTCGATGAATTCCGGGGCTACATATCCTTATTTGTATGGAGAGGTCCTTTTACGTCAGGTCCTTTTATGTCAGGTTCAGAAATTTCCCGTTATGTCAGGTCCAGTATGTCGTAGGTCGTAGGCCAATTAAGT
>JAQFZY010000601.1:0-24392 GCA_034696285.1 Hypogastrura burkilli | reverse complement strand
CAACAAGCCCCGCGTTAACGCGGAATCAGCAACTACATTTTCTAAACATTTCTAGCGTACGCTTGCCACAATATTTTCAATTCAATAAGTAAATCGCTATAAATGTTTAGAAAATTATATTGCTGATTCCGCGTTAACGTGGGGCTTGTTGGCTAGTTCAATAAGTAAATCGCCAATGGCACGCGTACGCTAGAAATGTTTAGAAAATGTATTTGCTGATTCAGCGTTAACGCGGGGCTTGTTGGCTAGTTAGAAATAAGCATTACCAGAATGTCCCAATCGGCAAAAACTTGAAATTGTTAAAGTTTGAAAATATTGCAAAACTGTCTGTAGCCAAAGTGACCCCTGAATCCTTACTTAGAAACAAGTGTGCTCTTACGAGCTCTTGGGTGTAGCCCTACGTGCCACATAGAATGAAGAATCACTACCGTGAAACGAATCACAAGAGACGAATCACTACGGTGAAACATATCACAAGAGTGAGACGAATCACTACGGTGAAACGAATCACAACCGTGAAACGAATCACAACCGTGAAACGAATCACTACCGTGAAACGAATCACTACCGTGAAACGAATCACTACCGTGAAACAAATCACTACCGTAAAGCGAATCACTACCGCGAAACGAATAACTACCGTGAAAAGAATGACTACAGTCACAACTAGGACTCCGAAAGAGCCGAGTCGGGCTCTAGCCGGCTCGTACTAGCCGAGTTATGAGCCGAGCCGAGCCGGGATAATTTCGGCTCGTTAGATTTCAAGCCGAGTTCGAGCTAAGGGTCGGCTCGGCTCGAACCAGAAAATCTAAGCTCGAGCTTTCCCATGTATTCAATATTGTAGTATGCTTCTTTATTTTTAAGGTAAAAACCATGATTTTTCATGAAGTGCTTTAACCGCTGAGCGTTTGAACAGGAAGAGGTGATTTTCTCTGCGCTTGAGAATACAATATATTTAATAGAACAAATATTAATCAATTTGTAAAGAATAAACTGTAACTTTAACGTCTTTTTTGCTCAATAACTAGTCTTAGCATGTTTAATTGTTGGCTAAGAGCTAACTAACTTGCAATCATTCAGATTGAAGAGCGTAGGTAATTCGACTAGACAACAAAGAAACGAATAGCCTTACGTTTTTGGCGATTTTTATGAGACTTATCGAGTTACGAGCCGAGCCGAGCCGAGCCCGAGCCCGAGCTGAGCTGTACAGTCAGCTCGGCTCGAAAGTCACCTGGCCCGGCTCGATATCAACGAGCCGAGCCGAGCCGGGGTCAAGCTCGGCTCGGCCCATTCGGAGCCCTAGTCACAACGAAAAGAATCACAACTTTGAAATGAACCCCATTGTTGGCTAATGTTCTTAAATTTCCCGCTAATTAAACGATTTAAAAAAAAGCTTTGACAGAGATTGGTTATATGTATTTTAGTGTATCTGAATCCGTTGCTAACTCAAATTGACTTCGGGCGACCCTTCCAGGTCACACCGGGGTCGTGGGGCTACCGGTAGGCCGGAAAACTAGTTTTTAAACTGTATTCATGATCCCCAGGCCAGAACGGTCATTTTGATATGTCAAATGGCCTGGTGTGGTCGGGTTGACCGTGGGTGACCTCTTCGAGTGCACTACGTGACCCCCATAAGTCAAAATCTAAAATTCATTCCTAGCATATGACCCTGCATTGCTTGGGGCATCCGAATCCGTTGCTTATTCTAATTCGCCTCGGGCGACCCTTCCGGGTCACCTCGGGGTCGTGGTGCTACCGGTAGGCCGGAAAACTGGTTTGCCAACTTTATTCATGATCCCCAGGCACGAACGGTCATTTTAATATGTCACATGACATGGTGTGGTCGGCATGACCCCAGGCGACCTTCCGGGGTCACCGGTTCACCACGGATGGGTCAAGTCAAGGGTCAAATCATAAAGTAACACTCAGTAGGCGATTCTGGTCAATTTAATGTGTCACATGTCATGATCGGGTCGGGTTGACCTCGGTTGACCTTCCGGGGTCACCGGTGGGGTGTCAAGGGGGGTCTTCGGTGGGGTTAAATAACGTGTCGCATCCCATATACGTGATCCTGAGGTGCAGACAAAAATTTTGATGTGCCGCATGCCGTAGTTTTTGAAATTTTTATAAAAGGTCGCTTATTTGACCACTTTTGACCCCCCCCCCCCCGGAAGGGGTCAAGGATTCATTTACTAGAATTGCACATCGGGTTTTCAGAATCTACGCAAAAAGTTGAGTCTAGAACCGTTGACCCCACGGTCGTACGTCGCACGTTGGTTTGTGCCAACCCTTTGTCGCCATGTGTTATAGAGATAGGGTATTTTGGGTTAAACTTAATAATATATTGTTTACTATGCATTAGAAAATCTTCTAAAAAGTATCCGTGGGGAATTTGATTTTGTGAACCTGGTCACGAGTCATAAAAAATATCGTTATACGGTTTAACAACAAGTTTATGGAAAATTCGGAGATAGTTTTTTCGAATTGTTATTATGGTATGCTTAGAGGGTTCAATTGCTTTTTCTAGTGCCGAAAGTATTAAATTGTCAACTTTACTAATATGGGAACCTAATTTGGTACATGGGGTACCTAATTAGGGCTCATGGACTGGACTGAAGAAGCAAGAACATCGAAGCAGCTTGTAACATCGTGTATACAGTTGCGCACAAGAAATTTAAGAAACATCAGGAAGAAAATTCCTACTACTTTGGCTTTGCTTCCGGTCATTGAGTACCGATTACCAGTGGGTGCCACTACCAGTGGCACACGGGGCTTGCGGACATATTTTTAATCTATGTTTTCGAGTGGATAATTGGCCTAAAATATCCATTAACGTATGAGGGATGTTTGCAATATATTTATGACAAGCATAGACTAGATGACAGATGTATTTGGGTATACGAATAAAAGATTTATCGCAGCGCGAGAAGTTTTACAGGATGCAGCAATTCTGAAAGTTTTTCGCACTTCGCACAGTACACCTCACATGGCTACTCCAGTGGAATTTAATTCCGCTCTCTAACTCGGCACATTTATTCCATCCCTACACTAACTCAATCCCGGATTTCCTTAATTATTTACAGATTTCGATGCAGTATGATTAGGCCAAGAAAATTATCAACATTGCATGTATAGAATATCTTATCCCAGAAGCGAAAGAAGGGCACACTGTCCCTTCGAAACATTTCAAGATGAATACTGGCCCTGCCAATACCTACGTGGTGGGCAGAGGAAATAACAAGCCGAGTCCCCGACCGAAGAAAAAGGAAAAAATGTTATTCCTAAAGAAATTATTTCCGTCTTTATTCAGTAAACAGAGTAAGTCTGACTGTCAAGATAATAGTAGTAGTAGATTCCAAAGAAGCATTTTGACACTTGTGCTTGCCGTGCTTTATTCCTGCGCTACTAACCTATGTATGTACATGCGCCACGAGTCCACTCTTGTACCCTATTGTGCTTTGTGCTTACTTTTCTCATCAAATGAGGAAGTTTCTTCCTCTGCCATCCGCAACTATTACCAATCCGTATGTTGAGGTACTACACTATGTATATCGGCCAGCAGTGGCGAGCGTTACTATGAATTTAGAAATTGAAATGTATGTATATCCATACTCCATACCCATACGCTTAATGACAAGTGACAATGTGAATGCATATTTCTATGCAGTACATATCTGGCTCGAATAATGCAGAAGCAATTTCTTATTAAGCTCATCTCCTAAACAAAAAGCACGGATGATTAGCTCTCTTTCATCGAGGGACGAGGAGGATT
This sequence comes from Hypogastrura burkilli, assembly GCA_034696285.1. Lineage (NCBI taxonomy): Eukaryota > Metazoa > Arthropoda > Collembola > Poduromorpha > Hypogastruridae > Hypogastrura > Hypogastrura burkilli. Next base: position 20,620 of record JAQFZY010000601.1, on the reverse strand, counting down.
TGGTAAGAGGGTTAATGTAATTCATTCCTACTGGAAAAATTAAGTTTTAATTTTTCAAAATCATTTGACCAAGAAATGTGAAGTCAATAATTTTATAAATGTTCATGAATGGTTCCCGTTTCCTATGTATAATAATAGTTCTATGCAAGGCTGTCATGAGCAGAACCATCCGCCACTGCATGTATACGTATAGGTTGATTCTCCTTGGATTTGGATACCCATGGATACAGAGTATACCTCTAGCATATTAACCATCATGGCAATTTGCACCTTTTTCCTCTGGCCCAAAGTTTAGCTCTTGGCCATTATTGTGAGCACTCAAGTAGTTCCCCATATACGTTCCTGTTGGGTTCTTACGTCGCTGTTGGGGGAATTGGCCAGGCTATTCATCCTTAAAGGTAGTAATTTGATGTCTTCCACCCGCTCCTCATGAGTCCTAGAAGTCGTAGAACGACCCAACCTCCCGTCTGGTGCTATATACCTTCCTCTTAATGACGTTACTGAGACTGGATACACTCACGTCCTTCTGTTTTAGCCAGTAATAGATTTAAAAGTGTTTTGTCTAAGATAGTGGTGACATCACGGCTATTGCTACGTTCTAATTAAATCAGTGCATTCTATGTCCCATTGATAGGCCTACAGTTAAGTACCAGATTACCAACCATTTTGAACAAGTTCTATTGAGATTATTTTTATTCTGTTTTCTGCTCACAATCAAACACTACTGGAAGGGTCCTGTCCTTGCCATCAGTTTATTGAAATAAACCTGATATTAGACAGAAGCAGGTTGGTCTTTCTTTTATATCATTTACTGATCTCCGTTGGCATCTTTTGTTTGCTATTGTTACTGTGCTATGTGCTATATTGCCTACTGTTGGAAATAATGATAGAACCAATAAACCCGATTCTCAAATCCGAGTCCTCCTAAGTTATCGGATTTGCTCTTATCGCTGACGCCTCGGATTTGAAAATCGGGTTTATTGGTTCTATCATGGTTTCCACCAACATATGATACGTGTATACGTAAAGTCCTTCACGAAAGATTCAATCCTAATAATGATGAAATTTTCCCTCCCTATAACAGCTCACCAAAATACATAAAGTACTAAACTGTACACTGTAAGAATTTAAAGCAAAAATCGAAAATGTTCTGTGTATTTTGCCTACTTTTTCCTCCCTTTTCCTTTTAACCCCAAAATCTCCTTATCTACTTATGTAATTATGAAGGATATTCCACTAGTGAATGGTAGTACATACTATCTACTAGACCATAGACGGTACTACTGTATATTTGTCAATATTAATATAGTAGTAATGCTTAATCGGAAATACCTTCGACTGTAATAAAGGTCGACTGCAGTGCGGATTGAGTAAAACTTGTTCGTAATTTTATTTAAACCAAATCCTTTTTGTGTAAATACAGAAAATGCAATGACAGCTGCCGGTGGAGACCGAGACGGGCCACATTTAAAGTCAAGCAGCGGGGGAAGGAATCAGTCTGTAGGAGGCGGGAGCGTTAGCAACGACATGCATCCCGCTGGGAATGGCGGGGCTCCGGGAGGCTCATCCAACCGTAACGGAGCTGGAACCCTATTTGATCGCCATAATCTTCTCTTGAATGCCCAATGTAACGTGCGGTTCAGTGGACACACGCTGGATAAGGCCACGAAGGCAAAGGTTACGTTGGAGAATTATTACAGCAACTTGGTTGCCCAGCACCTTGAGCGACAACAGCGCCTGACACGTCTGGAGGACTCCATGAGAGGCATGTCGGAGGAGCAGAAGGAACAGAAGCGGAATCAGCATAGTCAGCGGGAGACTGAGTTCCTTCGTCTGAAGCGTGCTCGTCTGGGAGTAGAGGACTTTGAGCCCCTCAAAGTAATTGGGCGTGGTGCATTTGGGGAAGTAAGGCTGGTTCAGAAGAAGGACACGGGCCATGTTTATGCCATGAAAATCCTGCGGAAGGCCGACATGGTGGAGAAGGAGCAAGTGGCCCATGTACGAGCAGAGCGGGATATTCTAGTCGAAGCCGACCATCAATGGGTTGTCAAGATGTACTACAGTTTTCAAGATACGATTAACTTGTACTTGATCATGGAGTTCCTTCCGGGTGGTGATATGATGACGCTCCTAATGAAGAAGGACACGCTTGCTGAAGAAGTCACGCAGTTTTACATTGCCGAAACAGCCTTAGCTATTAATTCCATTCATCGCCTCGGATTCATTCATCGTGATATTAAGCCGGATAATCTCCTCCTGGATGCTCGAGGTCATATTAAGCTCTCCGACTTTGGTCTTTGTACGGGTCTCAAGAAGTCCCATCGAACCGAATTCTACCGAGACTTGAGTCAGGCCAAGCCGTCTGACTTTGCTGGAAACTGGAGTCCTTTGGATAGTAAGAGACGGGCAGAGAGCTGGAAGAAAAACAGACGAGCATTGGCTTACAGTACAGTTGGAACGCCGGACTACATAGCCCCAGAAGTCTTTCTTCAGACCGGATATGGATCTGCTTGTGACTGGTGGAGCTTGGGCGTCATCATGTACGAGATGCTTATAGGTGTGCTCCTACCTTTTATCCGTTTATATTTTTTATAAATATCGGATGAGTGACGGAGTCAAACCGAATTAAGGAGTAATTAAAACTATGGTTGACAGGATATCCCCCATTCTGTAGCGAGAACCCTCAAGAGACTTACCGAAAAGTCATGAGTTGGCGTGATACCTTGACATTTCCTCCTGAAGTGCCCATATCAGAAGAAGCTAAACGTGCTGTTTTGCGGTAGGCTAATTATGATATAAAGATGCAAATAAATATGTTACACAAAGTCATATATTATCGTTATACCTACTACTGCAGGTTTTGCTGTGAGGCCGAGAAACGACTGGGGAGTCAGCAGGGAATGGATGATCTGAAATCCGTCCCATTCTTCAAAGGCGTGGACTGGGAGCACATACGAGAACGGCCGGCCGCGATCCCAGTGCAGGTCAAATCCATCGACGACACTTCTAACTTTGATGACTTCCCGGATGTGGACCTGAAGCTTCGTAAGTTTTGGACATTCGTAACGTTTCAGCACTGGAGGATGGATAAGAGTAACTTTTATTTTTAACTGATCTAGCTGCCCCTCCAGCGAAGGATGGAAAGGAAGGGAGTAGCGCTAGCGGGGAGCCAAACTATAGTGACTGGGTCTTCATCAACTACACTTTCAAGCGCTTCGAGGGTCTTACTCAGAGAGGCCCAATCCCAAAGAACAAATGAGACCTCAGAGCATCATAGTAGCAATAAGTAATGTAAATTCTCCTGGAGCAGAAAGCTATCTAAACATGCTAACAGTAGCCTTAAATTAAGGAGGTTCGGGCCTCAAGAACAAGAAGGGGAGTATTATTTAGTTCTTCTACATATATTATAATAGTCGTATTTTGTTAGGCTAGTTTTTCATTTTGTTGAGACCCTTTCCTTTCGTAGCATGTTGCTTACTCCTATTTTCCCAAGCTAGTGGGCCGAGGTGCTGGATCAACTTTGAGAGCGGAAGTGCACAGGGAATGTACATAGTACTGAGTCTCTCAAGTTTTCGAATACCTTGCTTGACACGCTTTCGGAAATAATAAAATTAAGTATTGGAATTAAGTAGAATATCAATAAATAATTACCACCACCGCATTAACCTTCGGAGGAGAAACGCAGTGTAAATACGACTACCTAAATTATGCGTATTCTAAAATTCCTTAAACAAAAATGCTAGTATTGGCGCTAATGCATAGATATACTTGTCATGGGACGTTAGCCGTAAGGAAAAGAAGACAGGCATGAATCAGTTGTGGAACGAGCCATGAAGTAATTAGTAACTACTACTGCATCTTGCATTGCCTTTGTTTTATAGTAGTGGCTCTTTCAGGGAGTCCCGATATAAGGTTTATTGTCATGTTAGACCTACTACATCTAGTCACACTGAGCACTATTGTAATTTGCTGCAGAGAGTGCAGGTGTGAGTATACTTAATATTTTAAGGAAATAGTTAATTCCCATTCATTATGTTCTCATAAGGATAGGTTGCCGGTTGCTTAACTCGAGTAATTACTTAAAATAAGATGAGTGGATCAACAAATAAAATTAGCCCTGTTTATGTTTCGAACTGACGAGATGTTTATTTTATTTTCGAACCGAATAATGTGTGACAGTCAGCATACTGAACACCCAAGTAGCCGTAATCTACTTCGTACTCTTTCCCGAGTAAATAGTTTTACTAAATTACAATGGTAACTAAACGTGCGTGACTTAACTCATAGCTACAGGGAAGGTTCTACTCGAGTAGTAATTAGAAAATACTAGAGGGACTCTGAGTCCTCATAGAGGAGACAGAGGTCAACCTTATCCTGGAAAGGCCTCAGCTCAAAATGAATACCAGAGGCCCCAAGAGGCCGGTCCTCGTCCTGCTCCTCTTCGTCCTCATCCTCAGTGACCTCTCGGAGTTCCGTCTCGCGTAGGTCTCCGTCACTCACATCCCCAAGTTCAGAGTCGTGGACTTCAGCCGGATTCTCCTCCGGCATGTTCTCCCCCTCCTCATCAATCTGAGTCTCCCCCTCCTCATCAATCTGAGTCTCCCCCTCCTCATCAATCTGAGTCTCCCCATGTGGTGACATGTTGGACGGCGTGTTCTCGTCCTCACTCCTAGAGTCAATGCTCGTGTCAGAGAGTCGACGGGATCGGGCCGGGGAAGAGATTTGTGAGGAGGATGGAATGTCCATCATGTGTAAGGAATGATGGGGCTGTGGGGTTGGGGGGTCTGAGGATATGATCTCCTGAAGTTGTGGCACAGCTTCGTCCAAGGGTGAGAGGCCCAAATCTTCATCGTCCGAAGACTCCTCTGTGTTATGGGCATTAATGTAGTCATTCCCAATGTCCATGCTGATTTGGGAGGGCCGTCTTGGACTAGAGCTCTGAGACACAACTGTGCCTTGCTCAATGCTTGACTGTGAGGCCGAGGAATGGGCCTTCGACCCCTTCCCACCCAGAACGTCAGAGTCAGTCTCCCCTTCAGTCTCTGGCTCGGTCCCAAGCTCAGAGAGTGGGCGTCTCCGGACTCCCCAGTTGAAGTTGTCACTGCTCTCCCCGTCCACAGACTCGAGCTCGTACTCAAGGAAGTCAAAGTCCCGGAAGACTCGGAAGTGAGCATCACTGGCTGAGCCTTCCTCAAACCGACTTGCTCCTGACCCGTCGTTGATGGCCACGGAAACTTCCTCTGTGGATGAAGCAACGCTGCTTTGACGCTCCAGAAGTTCCGAGCTCTGGCTGAATATAACCTGTAAGAAAAAAACCGTAATGGCAATGAGCTGATGGAATTAGTGTAAAGGAGGTGAAGGCTTTTGAAAATCACTTACCGAGGGACTCTTTGGAAGCCCAACCCGCTGTCCACATGCATTGAGAACGCTAACAAGACATTCTCGGAGCCGACTCTGGCACTGCCAAGGCCTCTTCCATGCTGACTGAATAATTCCACTGCTGGCCGTGTTGACGCCCATCTCTCCGATGGAGCCGGATCGCTGGTGTAGGCCTCCAATATTTGAGCGAGCAGTTGCAGTCTCATCCTTAGTAGTAGTTGAGTTGGGATGGCGTCGGCCGATGACGGGGGTCTGTGAGACGTCAAACGTAAACTCCATTGTTCTTCCGGGAAGCTCCTTCTTGAATGAGAGTTCATTATCGTTGGAAAATGCAGAGGAGCTCGTACTAACGGAGTCCCAGGCCATGGATGGGGGTCCTGAGTTCCCCATGTATGAACTTGGAGGCTGTGGTGCAGGAGCAACAAGATACGAAGACCGAGTAACAACTAACTTCAATATTCTTAGAGATTCACGCCAGTGAGGGCCCTAGAAGAACAAACTGCGATCAGAATCAGTGGTTAACATACACGAAAACAGTCTGCGCCACTCACATCGAGATGCCTCTGGATGGCACGGAGGAGCTCCGGACTCACAATCCCAATTGTAGTCAAGTCAACATAGCTGAAGGAGCAGTGAAGGATAGTCAAAGTGGCCGACACTATTGAGGCAGGACCTTTTTCTAGGACGTCCAGGAGGCAGCCAAGGAGAAGCGGTGCAAAATGAGAGTAGGAGTCATACAAGTACTTAATCACACATTTGTTCCATTGAAAGGCTTCCTTGGTAAAGCTTCTTCGACTGTAGAGCGTCATCACTGTTGCCAAGTGCTGAAGGGGTTGACTCCCGCAGTCCAGCTTCTCCGCCGCAACCTAGTTAATCATGTACCAATAAGGCTCCCGCCCTTGTGATACCAATAAAAAGATGCAAACACAACCCACCTCGGCTATTAAATGAGCTGCTTCAAGACAAACACTCGACGGCTCATCGTAGCTACTCAGCAGATACGGCATAAATGCTATGACCGTCAACGGGAAGCCAGTCTCACCGGTCGGATCCACGAAGCTCATATCGAGGAAAGGTATAAATCGGCAGAGCACTGACAAGCTCTATAAATATTTTGAATTCATCAAATAAATTAAATTATAATATAATAATATTTATAATCATATAAGAATATGGACCTAGAACCTAGAATCCTACCTGCTCATAAGTATTCGGATTAGTAATTCCCTTCAAGAGAAGCGGCACGACCCCAGCAAATGATGACCACTGTAGCTGACTCTGGATTCGGTCAATCTTATCCCGGCAGTCCAGTCGATCTAGTGGTAGTCTCTCCATGACCTTCTCGAGTAGGCCCAGGGCCAGGAGATACTCGTGCTCATAGTCGGACTCTAGGAGGGAGAGCGAGAGCCAGAAGACTTGAGGAATCACTTCCGTCCCAGTCTCCCTCATCATGTTCCGCTCCAAGCTGTCATGGTCCCCACTTCCGCCCTCATTATGAAGTCCGCTCAGACTATGAGCTGACCTTGATCTCGAGAGGTCGGCAGGCCTCTTGGCTTCTTGTTTGAAAGTATCTGTTCCACTCCGAGCCCTCATTTGAGGGAGCGGCGGAGACAGTTCCCCACTCGAGCATCCCTCTGGTCGAGGTGAGGGCTTATAAGTTGCCTCCATGTCAAGTCCCTCATCATCATCATTGTAGCAGCTCTCCTCGCTTGTATTCCAGGGGTCTGAGGAATCAGGCTGCTCCACTGGAATGGCCTCAACACAGGTCTCCAGCGTGAGAATCAGTTCCGTGACGTAGCCCTGCATGTCATCCCCTGTCTCTGCAACGGTCTCCACCAGTCGGGACAGAATATCACAAAGTGTTCTTTGAACTAGCGGCACTTTGAGGGCTCGGTAGACCTGGAGGGACCTCCCAGCATAATGACGGGAGGAGCAGGCAAGTCCAATTTGAAGGGAAACTGTGGCCCACTTCAACTCCAACTTAGATCCAGGAAAGGAGTTCACAAATACTTTTAGCGTGTTTTGAAGGAAAGCAAAGAGTTGGTTCGCACTTCGAATGTTCCAAATACGGGCCGTAATGTCCTCACAGGCCCAAAGGGGTTGACCTTTGTGCTCGGCAAGAAACTGTATGAGAGAGACGGTCATATCTTGGATGGTGAGGGGCTTCCGAAAGTGCGTGTAGTCTTGGGGATCTGGAATGACCAACATAAGGTTGGCCGGAGAGTGGGCCCTCTTGGACGGAGTCCGAGGGCTTTCACTCTTGGGACTATGACTTGGACTCCGAGTATTCGGACTCAAGCCTCCAACAGCTAGTGTGTCCACGTCCGAATATTTCCAAGACAAGCCGCTCGGATTTCCATCCGGGTCTACAGCTGAAAAAAAAATCACCAAATGTTAAACCACCTTATTCATTACAAATCACCCGCCAATAAGATATCAACTTATTTTTAGACTGTTACTATTTATACGAAATCTATGAATATTTAAATTGAATTGTGTTACTTGCGATTTCATTACTTACTTTATTTTTCCATTATTTAAGAAAGATAGTTTGAGAACTGTTAACTATAACACTTGTTTTGACAATACTTTAAACGTATTCCTAATAACTTCGTAATCAATGATAACCCATCAATGGAGTCAATTGACAAGAACAACGATGTAGTGATGGAATCACATGCAATGCAATAGAATTTTTAAATAGTAAATCATTTCAATATAAATAGTAATTATTGTTTAAATGACGCCCTAGAATATCTTACCCAAAAAGTCAACGGATGGGAGGCCCAACGTCGGCAAAGCGAGGCCCATATTCAAGTCCTTCGTTTGCTGATTTAAGAGCAACTTGGCTACCGTGAGATGACTCTTGTGATGTCCAGCTACATTGAGGATGTTGATAAGGAACCGATAGCTGTGTTGATGGACCAGGGGCCTCAGATGGTCCAGGCCCAGGAATGCCATGTGGATCATGAGCGGCAAGTACTCACTGCACCACTCAATCTTGACTTCCTTCCGTGTGTCTTCCAGAGGGAAGGTAATGGTGGTTCCCTCAGTGATCAGCTCAGAGAGGAACATGAGGGCCATGTTACAGCGATGAAATGGCGTTACGGGTTGTGGAGGGAAGAACTCCTTCAAGGCTGCATAGTAGCCCCCATACTCTGGCATAGGCAAAGGGACCAACTTGCTCTGAAGCTCATTCTCCGAAAGCCTATCGTCCCTTCCAGCACTATGTCGACCTGTGACCATGGTCACGCCATTGACCCCTGCAGCTATGGTCTCACTGCTCGGGTACTGATTTTCGTCTTCCATGTCTCCGCTTCCGTCCTCATAGCGGGTCTGAAAACTTTCAGATTCGTAGAGGGCCGACCGGGCTCTCTGTTTCTCTGAAACGAGGAACTGAGTATCGGGCAGAGCGGCCGGCCCGCTTATTGTTCTTGCTTTCTCAGTTCGAAACAAGTTTGTTGTTCCGCTGCTGCTGGACCGGAGATGGGGCTGCTGAGTCGGGAAACCAATGGACTCTTCTGCCGATCTCCTTTTCGTATGAATAGTGCCCTTCTCCAGCTCAGAAGCATTGATTCGTAAGAAGGTGGCACTGCAGCCGGGATTCGAAGGTGGGAAGGCAGAAGGATTCCAGTTCCAACCATTTGTGGGTCCGGGAACTTGACTCTCAGAGTAGCTCGAGGTCTTACGAAGATGGGAGAGCCGATAAAACGGTGGGGTCTCTGTTCTTTCAACCAACCAGCTCAGGGACTCGACTGTCTGGAGTTCGGCCATTAGGTCTTCGAGTAGTCGTAGGGGCTGAGCACGAAATAAATAGATGAGAACTCGTTTAGCATGAGGAAGGACTTCGTTGGGAGCCAATCCCGTCACAATGAGGAGATAGTAGAGAATGACTCTTTGATTAGTTGGGGAGAGGCAGCAGAGAGTTTGCCAGCATTCCTCAATCTCTCGCTCATGTTCTTCTCCAAACTATTGAGAGGAAAATTATTAAATCAGACCCAGAAATCGGAAGCACGAGGCTATGATATGAACCCCGTAACTGTGGGAGGCTTACCTTGGCAGTAAGATACAGGAGATTATTCAGAACCATTTCCGTGGCCTCCGTAGAGCCCCAACCCCTTCGAACAAGCCTCTCACTGTCATCATAATATCGCCGACCGCAGAGGGAGCAGGAACGAAAGGAGGAAACTTGACCCTTGAACGAACTCGTGAGAGACTTGAGCGGTGCAATTACGTTGGGGCTCGGGATTGATGGCTCCACGAGTTCCATATTATGGAGCCAAGGCTGCAAGTATCGGAGCAGGCTTTGGCGGACATCCGAACGGGCAGACTTCATTCTCCAAGAGATCTCTAAGTAACCAAAACATAACTCATGACGTCGTGACACACATAGGACACTTTGACCCAATTAGTGAGCCTGAGCTGCATATGAATATTACCTGAGAACATGGGCATAGTTAGCTCCGGATGAAGGAGAGACAGTTGCTTGGATAGGAACGTTTGACCCTTTGCGTACGGCGTATTTCCGAGCACGGCATCCAGAGTCAAAGGCTCCCTCTGCAACTCCTCCTTCATGTCTCCAGCATTGTGATGAATATGGAAGGGCGGGAGCCCACCAAAGAACCGCCGATCCAACACTTGGAGGAGTCGAAAGGCAGTTTGTTGGAGCTCACAGGAAGGATTGCCGCTGTAGAGGAGAGCCGTGTTTATTATGGCCACGTATCTATCACATGGATACTCTCTTGCGGAGAATAGTATGGCAATAGCTCGGAAACATGCGTCCGCGATTTGGGATGACCCAGTGAAACACCTCGAAACAACCCAGTCCAGGATGGAACCCGCATCTGGGTTATACTCCAGCAGCGTAATCACAACTGTTTCTCCCAATCCTGAAACTTCGGATTCTAGGGACGAAAGGAGAAAGTCGATCCATGAGTACAAACTACTTTCTTCTGAGAGAAGACTGGCTTGAAAAATTGGGCCGGCCGTTAGGAGGCTGGTGGCTGCTTGGAGAGCAGCAAATTCCAGTTTGGAACTTGAGTTGGCTCGAGGGCTCCCACTCGAAGATGAGGAGCCCGAACTATTGAGATCTTTTCCCCAGGAATGGAAATAGGGCCCCGCCCAGCCAATACAGAGGTTGAAGAGGGTCTTCCGCAAGTCCTTCTTCAGTAAGTTCTCTCTCAGGTCCACCTCAAGGCTCGAGAGCAAGTAATGAACACTCTTACAGAAATTGACCTTCATTTCCAGCCCACCATCCCGATCCGTCTCCGTCTCCAACCAACCTTTACAAGAGTCCAAAAACTCGAGGAAGGGTACTGGGAGCATGGGAGCCGTTTCTCCGAGATGATGTCCTTGGAGTGACGTGACGTAGGAATGAGTACTCATCACGGTTGCCATCCGTCCGAATATTTTCTCTTTTGCCATCATTTTCAGCACTTTCAGAATTTGGAGCCGAAGGTTGTCTTTCCGCTTTCGTCTTCGTACGTTCTCCTGCTTCCGATCACAGGCCTCTCGGAGGTAGGGGGACAAGTCATCAAAGAGATCCTTTAGGGCAATATGGTTCGTTTGGCCGACTGAATGGACAGCCAGGTCCCGCACGTCCACCGCCTCACTCCTCACTAGTGGAAGCACGATTTTGTACAGAGCAGATGGGGTAAAGGAATACATGAGGGAAGTGAGCGGGAGTGGGCTCCTCCCGTCCCGTCCATCTGGAGCTTCTGGGGAGGAGCTTATCCCGATTTCTGGAGAAATGCATCTCAAACTCGACCCAACATTTGGCGGAACTGTTCGGAAACCAAAGAGCAAGTAGTTTCTCCATAGCTTGAAATAAAGGTTACGATCCGTGGGTGGTTTTCTGGGTGTTGTGGAGCTTCTGAGAAGAGAGGCTCGATTATCAGTCACAGGGGAGGGCTCCAAGTACGTAAAGAGTGCTGTGATTTTTCCCATTAGCATCGGCCAAGCCTCCAGGCATGTCCTGGAACATTTAGTTGGAACATTTTCGTATCTCAGAAACTCCTTGAGACACAATAGCCAAGGGTCATTAGTTCCCCAAACATCAGTGGAGACAGCGGGTGGGACGACGGTACTCTGAAGCAGGCTTAGACTAGAGGCCAGAGTGGATGAGGAGTGTGCGGCATGTGGCGTCTGCTCTTCATCTTGCTGCGTGTACCAGGCCGTACAGCTTCGCTCTGTTAACCATTGAAGGTCTAGAGAATTCGACGAGATGGCCCCAATCACAGCCTGCTTCTCACTGGCAGGAAGGATATTTGAGACCTTCTCACAGGCAATTGGACAAAACTTATCCAGAACGTCCAGAACCGGCGTATCAAAAAGGCCGAAAATATCCGAGAGTCCCTTAATTTCCTTAAGCATATGGGCACCCAGCCTCCGAGACGAGGCCCGAACACTGCAGAGCATGAGGAGGGCCAAGCCTTCGGCCTGGTGAAAGGTTTGGAGGTTGGGTGCAATGAGAACAGGTATCGGATTCACGTTGGTCCCCGATGATGAGGCGGAGGAATATGGAGTACTCTTGGCCTTACTATTACTTTCCGTTGATGGAACTCGTACGGCGCTCGTCACAGTGGAAGCAGCAGTGACGGTTATTCGCTCCTTCTCTTCTCCGTTCCCGAAACCGGCGGCATCACTCCGGGGACTCTTTTGACTCCCGGAATTGAGGCCGGACACCGCACCACGCCACGATGTCAACAGTTGAAGAAGCATTCGAAGTGCATTGTCCAATTGAGGCGGGGCTGTGTCTGGAACTTCCTTTGATGTAAATGTAATAAACTCAGACAACACGTCGTTTCTCCAGTCCGGATAATCAACGAGGAGGCTCTGTAGGCTCTGATAGGCCAGTCCCCTTAGTTCTTCGTCAATGTGGAGAGTGAGCCGAGAGAGAAGGGACAGAAGTTCAGGCCGAGACATACCGTCTGGAATCAATCGTGGAATTGCAGCAACACAAGTACGAAATAAATCAATTTTAGCCTTCCGATCGCCCGTAATTTCTTCCTGCTCCTTAACCGTGGTGGAGAGCAAGGGTCGGCCACACTGCAAGTCCAGTGCACGTAGGATATCAGCAAATACTTTACGAATGAGAGGATAGTAAGAAGCCATCCCAATGCTCTTGGCTGCATCTTCCGTTAAAACTTTGTTTAGGAATGTTTTCTTGACACGAAGTAGCGTATTTCCTGAAGGCATGACTCCGGCTGACCTGGGCATCGGTGGGTCCCCATCCTTTTGTTGAAGGGAATCTGCCGCAACTAGAAATGCACGAAGTCCAATGTTCATTCTTTCTGGGGCTAGAATGATCTTGATGGGACGACCCACAGACAGAAGTTCAAATACGATTTCTCGCATTGCAAAGTCAAGTCTTTCTTGAGCAATAAATTGGATAATCTTCACAAAAATATTGAGCGGAGTATCACGTGGTACGACCCCTTTTGAGCCCTTTGGAAAGAGGGAGTTTACAATGCTCAGGAGGCGTGACTGGGTTGCAGAGTTGCTTTCACATTTAATTCTGATCATATAGGCCCATAGCAGTCGGTAGAGGCTCTCTGCAAGGAAGGCACAGAGATTAATCAATTTGTCAAGTCCAGCTGCATTCAATTAAGACTTAGGACTAGTATATGAACTGAAAACCAACCTAGAGCCACTCGTGACATTTTGGGCTCACGACTCTTTAGTTGAGACAAACACATGGCCAGGAAGTAGTGCCAATTGTGAAGGAAAAATGGTCTTTGAGACACACAGAGCAGGCATGTGACCAGCGGAAAGAGAGCCAGGCGGTGTTTACTCCGGGTGCACAGATCCAGGGTTGGAGCATAGAGCATTTCGACAAATGACTTTAAACATGGGACATTCACTTCGTGTTTCACGCTCTGCAAAAATTCAATAAACACAAGAAAGAAATAATGTAAAGCATGTAAGGTGAGCATATTAGCCTCAAGTTCTTACAGCAGCAACAGGGACCAGGATCTCTACAAATAGTCCCGCCAGAGCATGTTTGATATCACGCTGCTTTACTTCTAGGAAGTATTTAGCACATTCGGTGAGGAACTGGAAGGATGCCTCAAAGTCTTCAATTGGAGCCATTTTGATTCTAAAGAACTTCATTCCCATCAGCAGAGACACGACTGACTGAGTAATTGAGGCGGTAGGCTCTTTCGAACGAAGTTCGGCAAGTTCATAGAGGAACCGGACCCTAACAGATCCAAATCTTGCTTGTGCCAATACTCCTAATACTTCAGCATACAAATCCGCAATTACTAGCCCGTTTGCTGCATGGACTCCAGTCCTAAAAATGTAGAAATTTAAATTAGGAAAAAACTCAGGAACATTGGACTCCTTCCTTTACTACTTGTCGTTAGTCAACGTACCCTTCACGGTACTTGAAATGTGCAAAGGCAAGATCTTCTATTTTCCCTACGAGGTCATGATGACCTGGGTGAAAGGCCAACTGCTTGAGAACTTCTATCAAGACCAAGCAGAATATAAATTCTACAGCCATGTCCCGACGCTCAATCACAACTGGATCCAGAGAAATCTGCTCCTTTTCCATATAGTCAATGCTTGAGGTCAAGGAGCTCCCAGTGCTGCTCGAGACTGAGCCACTTGCTAATGGATTTCCCAGCCAAGTAACAGCCTGCCTGTCGTACCAGGCGAACAGGGTTCGAAGAATTGATGGAAGACAATGTTCTGATACTGAACCTAAGGCCAGAAGCAACTGATCAAACGGTGCATCTTCTCCTCTTTGCAATGACTTTGACAGAGTTCGCTCCTGTTAAGAATAAAAAAGAATTTGAGAAAATTTGAAAAATATATCCTAGATTCGCAAAACGCTGTTCTACTTACAGGGGGCTCTACCATTACCAGCTCAATCTTCTTTTCAGCAAGAGATGTAAATTCAGCAAAGAGCACTCTCATGACGAACTCGCCAGGTCGAATCTTGGGGTCCATAAATCCGACAGCGGTAGAACCGTTCCCTCCGAAGAGTTCAGAAACGTTGTTTGACCCATTATTCCCACTGTTAATATTTCTGAGCTGAACAGGAGACGAAGAGCCTTGAGTAGGAAGGGAAGGAACCGAGTCAATTCCACCGCTTTGTTGCTGCTTGTGTCGAGTCATGATGGGACTAACGGACTTGTCAGATGAGAACGAGCTCTCCTTGGATGTATTGAGACTTTTGTTAGGCGAGGTTGAGTGATTGTTGGTTGGGCTCGAGGTCATGGCAAATGAGAGGAGACTAACATTATTCTGATTCGGAGTTCCGTCCGACTCAGACCGAAGCAGCATAAGTGTCTGGTCTGCGTCCCCCTTGTCCGACATGATATTTTTCGGCCGTTCTTTCAATCTAGAAGACCTAAAGCATATAGCGTACGAGAATATATCCATTTTAGTTTTAGTTATTGACACACACTGACTCTCACTTGTTTGAATATAATAGTTATATACACTCGAATTGAATCGATGTAGAGATTGAGCCTACATTAATCCCTTGAAAACATACATAGGAATTAGAACTCAATGCTCAAAACAAAAAAGTCTCTATATTGGCCTGGCGACCTGGCTCGTTTTCTAAAGCTTGGAAATTGTTGCATGTGTGAATTTGAACGTCTTACTACTGATGATGGTGGGTAAGAAGGGGTAAAACAATACACTGTATGAGCTGGCTAAACTTAGTTTCTACTGCTACTAGCCCCACTACGGCACATAGTATATATAATACTGCAATAATTAACTTCTTCGGCGCCCTTGAAGGCGTCACGAGAAACCCTTTATAGAATGGTACTACATATATGTATTAACATTAGGTTCAAGTCAGAAATCAATACATCATTGCCATTTATAGCAGCTGAATGCTGTAAGGACCGCCTGCTGACCTACTCTACTCCATTCCAGGTATGCCTAACTGTACTGTGATGCTCGTTCTGTCAATGGTGCGTCTCCCGACGTCCATGTACACACTGCACGCATGGTCAACATAAACGCACATACATTCCATTGGCATTAGGTGCTTTAGTTACTTATTACTTTATAAAGAGAAATTAGGTAATAATAAGTTACTGGTTGGCTTACCCGCAGCTCTTAAAGTTAGTTGATACGCCTACAAAATCAGCAGTCTATTTTGACCCTGTGCCGTTTACTGATTCGTCGGCTTCCCGCTCTCACCCTCTATCCACCTCGAGCTCGACGGCTCCTGAGAACCAATGTCACTGTAACTGTCGTGCATAACACACACACTAATCATGATTATTGTCGATCGATAGCCAGCTAGCTGTAGTTGTCAGTTGAAATTATCCCTTTCCCACTACTGTCACAAGACTTAGATCACTCCAAAGCAGAGTGCAGAGTTAATTATACTATATACTATATAAAATAAATTAAGAGCGAAGTTGTCGAGGTGTGAAGTGTGAAGAAAAGTTGAATAAAATACAGTTTGTAAATTGAGTGGAGGAAGGAGTCTACAGATTGAGCATGAGTCGTACTTTAGTTCTTTGGACTTGGACCGAATGGAAACCAAATGAATGAATCCAAACGAGGATCAGGAAGGCTCAAAGCTCAAACCTACTTCACATGATTTCTCATTCAACTGACTTTCACCCGCTGCGCAGCAGCAAAAAGCCAACTCTAACTCTACGGGTCCATAAGGTATACCTTTCATTTACGAACTTTCTCCCAAGTTGTACATCCTTTGGTAATATAGTAACCCCAGGGTTCACAAGTTAGCAAACTCGCATTTCGGTGAACATTTCGAACGAATTTGTCCAAGAAACAGTGACCGTCCAGCGAGCATTTGGGGGGCCCTATCAAGGCCAGCATTGGGGTGCTATTTTGAAATATAACAGTATTAAAGAATTATACTGTTAACTGCACTGTGTAATATGTGTGTGATATGTAAAATCGCAAAGTACTCTAGAAGAATACTCGCCAATGGGCGAAGCTCAAGTAATTTTTAAAATACAGCGTGCATAATTTGGCTATAACTATACTAAAGAAGAATGCTAACATTTGCTCGGAGAGCAAGAAATGTTTGTAATACAACGTGCATTGTTTTACTAATAACTATACATACTCTAGAAGAATTCTAACATTTGCGCGGAGCGCAAGAAAGGACCTTACCGGTTAAGAGCTTTTCCCGATGATCCTGGGCCCAGACTTTTTTTTGCATAAACTCGTAGCATAGGAGACATGGATTACAGCTGAAATAAAATTGGAGTCATGAGATGAGTGGTCCGGAATGAGGGCATGGTATGTGGGGCCTCGAGGGTGGCCCGCGCGAAAGTTAGCATTTTGCCTTGACGACTTACCCGGTCATGTGACACCTTAGTTTGTAGGTCTAGTAAAGGAGTTCTTAGAACTAGTTCAGCTTTTTCACAATACCGCCCCATGCGTGATATATAGGCGCCAAAGTAAAAAGCAAAAAAAAAGACGTTTTTGAACTTTGAAAACCTCTTGCGCCGAAAGGAACGGTTGGTTGCAGTGGCGAAACTAAACATGTTCTGGAGCACATATATAGATGAGTCTTTCAGAATTCAGAGAATCTTTGCCTCGACCTCTGGTTGCGCATGCTCGAAGGGTGGCCGGGAGGGTCAACTATTTCAGTCGGCCACCTACCCGGTCATGTTGCACCTCATTTTGTAGTTCTATTAAAGGGCTTGTTAGAACTGGTTCAGATTTTTCGAAATACCGCCCCAGGCTTGATATACAGGGCGCCAAACTACCAGAAAATCCACGTTTTGTAACTTCGAAAACCTCTTGCAAGCAGAGGAACGGTTACAGCGGCTAAACTAAATATGTTTCCGAACACATAATGGTTGTTCTTTCGGAAAAGTTTTGCCTCAAACTTTGGTTGTGCATGCGCGGATATGAACACTCAGTAACAAGGCCGCGCTGGTCACTTCTCCGCGCATGAGCAGCCAAAGTTTGAGGCAGAGTTTTTCTGAAAGACAAACCAATATGTATTCCGAAACATATTTAGTTTAGCCGCTGTAACCGTTCCTCTGCTTGCAAGAGGTATCAAAAGTTCAAAAACGTGGATTTTTTGGTAGTTTAGCGTCCTGTACACCCCGGATTGGGGCGGGTTTATAAAAAATCTAAACCAGCTACAATAAAATCCTTTACCAGACCTGCAAAATGATGTGCCACATGACCGGGTAGGTCGTCGGGTGAAATAGTTGACCTCCATGGCCGCCCTCCGAACATGTGCAACCAGAGGTCGAGTCAAAGATTTTTTGAAAAGCACCCATCATTATGTATTCCGAAACATATTTAGTTTGACCGCTGTAACCGTTCCTTTTCGTGCGAGAGGTTTTCAAAGTTCAAACACGTTGTCTTTTTTTACTTTGGCGTATGCTGTATATCACGCCAGGGCGGTATTGTGAAAAATCTGAACCAGTTCTAAGAACTCCTTTACTAGACCTACAAAATAAGGTGTCACATAATCGGTTAAGTCGTCAATGCAAAAAGCTGACTTTCGCGTGGGCCACCTTCGAGGCCCCCCATGCCATGCCCTCCTTTCGGACCACTCATGACTCCAAGTTTATGTCAGCTGTAACCGCTATGTCTCCTATGCTACGAATTTAAGCTAAAAAAAACGTATGGGCCCAGGATCATCGAAAACAGCTCTTCACAAATAAGGTGCTTTGCTTTAATACAAACGTGCATAATTTTACTATAATAACTACATGCTCTAGAAGAATTCCAACATTTGCGCGGAGCGCAAGTAATTTCTTTAATGCAACGTGCATAATTGTATTAATAACTTTATACTCTATAGAAGAAGGCGAACGCGTATGCGTATGCGCAAAGCGCAAGATTTAATACAACGCAAATTTTTTTAATCGTAACATAAACACCGTTTGCGCGAAGCGCAAGAAATTTTAATAATAAATATCACCTATTTACATCCATAAGTACACTGTAGTATAAAACTATTTCAGCCTATGCATGACGCGAATGAACATTTTTAACGCAAATCGAACCGTGTAAATCGGATTTAATTTTTTCGTAACAAAAACATTTTGAAAATGAATAATGCATACGAAACTTCAGTGTACCACACATTGCAATTTTTTTTGCAAAGCGTTTGATTTAAAATTTCAATACTCGGCTTACAACAAACTACACTGAGAACAAGAAGCTGGCGCGAAACGCAAGAATTTTTTTTCTAAATATTTTGTCTCTTTTTTCCGCAAAACTCCCCACCTAATTTCGTGTCATCTGGGGGCCCCAACAAAGTGGGGGCCCTAGGCAGGGGCCGTAGGCAGGGGCCTTACTTGCCTATGCTTAAGACGGTCACTGCCAAGAAATGTCAATTTAGTAAGACCGAATCACAATTTAATTTTTTTTTTAATCTCCCGCCTTTTAAACGAGTTTTTTGATAAATTGTAATTTTTAGTTTACCACCCGAAACCGATGCTAACTCAAGCTGGCCCCAGATGACTCCTTATGGGCTACCCCACCCGAGGATCATGGGTAGATCGAAACATGATTTATACCATAAGCTATTATACCGGAGGCTATGGTGTAGGTGGATATACCCCGGTGATATCTACGAGGTCACCACATGACCCACAGAGGTCAACATAAAAAACTCGTGCCTAGCGTATGACACTACATGCCGTAGGGGATTAGTATCTCTTCGAGGTCACCAATGACCCGCAAAGGTAAATATCGAAAAACATTCCTAGCGTATGCCCCTACTTGGCATGGGGAATCAGGAGCCGACGCTAACTCAACAAATGGACATTAGGTGACCTTGGATTGGAAATGTTGGTGTGCCGCATGCTATAGGTTTTGAAATCTTCAGAACATGGCATTTTTTGCCATCTTTGACCCCGCGTTTGAGGGTCAAGGAGTCATTTACCAGAGTAGAGACGTCGATTTTTAGAATATACGCAAAACGTTGAGTTTCTAGGGCCGTTTAGACAATGGTCGTACGTTGCCTTGCGCAAGTTTTGACACGACCTGTCTTATAGAGATAAGGGAGTTTTGGACTAAGTATAATATCCTACTGTTCACAATATATTATGATTAATTATTATTAACAAGTGCACTGACGTGCATTTACGTGTCAGCCAACGTGCTGAGCGGAATTACGAATCACAACAGTGAAACGAATTACAACAGTGAAGCGAATCACCAGAGAGAAATGCAAGACAACTTTTTTTAACGCATTAAAATTTCCCGCCAATTAAATGCATTTTAAACGTCCGAGCGTGTCAACGGCGCCTAATTCAAATTCTTTACGACAATAGCGGTCGGATCGGATATGGACAAGTACAGTGATGCCGGCGGCGGCTAATTCAAATTCTTTATGACAATAGCGGTCGGATCAGGTTTGAACAGGTAGTGTTGCCGGGAGTGCCTAATTCAAATTCTTTAAGACAATAGCCGTCGTATCGGTATTCGGTCCGAATGAGATTTTTTTAAGACAATAACGTACAGATCGGGCTTGCGCTGGCGCAGTTGTGCCGGTGGTACTAAAACTAGTTGTTGACCCCTTATGTGACCTAGCTTAGAGGTCACGTGGGTGACTCATCTTCTCAGAGGACCAAGGTCATAACTTTAGCTGACGATTAGTAAAAAATTCTATCTCTTCAAAACCGTCCAGGAGCTATGCGGCGCACGGACGGACGGACAGGACATTCGCATAAATATAGAATACCATGCGGTACAGCACGAGTTGCCGTCAGTTTCTCCTTTTATCATTGCATGTTTACTCAGATTCAACCTTTCGGACTAGAGTGCGAAGCCGCCGGTGGCTAGCCGCCGCCGCCGACGATTTAGGGCTAGCCGATGGAGCCGCCGCCGAAGTCGTTTTTTGTCGGCTAGCCGGCAGCCGCCGCGGCGGCCAAATTGTCGGCTACAGCCTACAGCCGAAACTTTAATGAGAATGTCATTTATTTGAGGACAAACATTATAAGATTTACTAAACCCACAAGCCAGTTCCAAACTAGAGAAGAAACAAAGGACGAAATAATCTTGCTTGTCCGTTATTCATAAATAGGTCCGTATCCGTATCTGTGGTGTGTGCGGTGTTTAGAACGTACATTCTTATCTTTACTATAAGCTCACAGCTCGGAGATTTATAATCAGAGCGTAGAGCATATATGAAAAATATGGCCAACTTTAGTAAGCGCGTATTAATTAATTGTCGGATATGTATGAAACAGGAATGGAAAATAAAACCCAGCGGGTTTTACCCGGGAAAAACCCATGGGTTTTATTTCTTGATTTTGGG
>JAQFZY010000600.1:0-24398 GCA_034696285.1 Hypogastrura burkilli | reverse complement strand
AGGTTCGGTTAGGGTTTGCTTAGATTACGTTAGGTTAGGGTTAGCTTAGATTACGTTAGGTTAGGGTTAGCTTAGATTACGTTAGGTTAGGGTTGGCTTAAATTACGTTAGGTTAGGTTAGTTTGGATTAAGCAAGGCTAGGCTATCACAACAAAAACCAGCTTTGGCCAAACCGGTTTTTGGCCAAATAGACCGTAACTGGAATCCTAACCTAACCTAGCTTCGACCTGGCAAAATGTGTTCCTCGGAACTTTGAGCGGGTCCTGGGCCCAAATGGGCGGAGATTGAGGCGGATGGGCTGGGCGGGCCGGGGCCAGGGAAACTAAGCACTTCCATTATTTATATTGAGGGATGAGACTTTCCCTCCACAGCTTTCACTTGGAGGTTTGGGCTGACCCTTGGCCTCCCTTCGGCCTCCGGCCAAGTCCTTAGGCGAGAGGGCGGAGAGGACGTGTCAAGGGCCAGTCTCCTCTGAATTTATCTCCTGGGGAACTCGGGCCTGGCTCCTCCGGAAGAAATATATGGGCCCGGCCTTCCCACATCCTCCGCTTCAGGTACGTATTGAGCGGCGGAGGAGGAGGGCAGACGGACCTCTGGCTGGACCACGCCTCGTCCGATGGGCCCCCTCAAGTACGTGATCCCTCATCGGCTCCCTCCTCCGCCACGGACCTTTAAAACGGACCCTGTCAAAACTCGGTACACGTACGAGCGGGGCTCTAATTGAATTCGGCCTGCCGGCCTTTGTTCCACTGCCACTCCTATGAATTTAGCCGCCAAGTCGGTGCTACGTCAATTATGGGCAACTGTTCGTGTCTGGCTAGGCTTAAGTATTTGAAGCTTCAAGACTAACAATAACAAAGAAAAAATTTACACCCTTTCCCATAGCACGATTTAGTTTCACATGTCGCATCAAAATATATCTGTAAATATCAACGAAAAGATCTAGCTATGTTTACAGCATATCAGCAATTCAAATTTTTAAATAGTTTGTACGCATTGCACATCCCATTGTAAAATAAATTCCACCATTGGAAAGAGCATCCAGTTCTACTTTAGGGCAAGCCTTTAGCAGGAAGTAAAGTAATGGATTTGACTATGAAATACATTGATTGTATTCGAGCTCCCAAACTGAGCACTCGGTATGGATTATGGATGCTCTCCAATTTTCCACCCAACCTTATTGTAATATCGTGCCTTCCAATTGTATGGGCAGTATATACCGAGTTTCGAGAATCGCTAGCCAATTTTAGAGCCTCCTCCGGCTCCAGGCCTCCCGCTCCTTTTGAGAAGGAAGTGTTAACTAAAAGGGAGTCCGCCTATTGAGCAGGGCGGCCCTTCCCCGGCTCGTCTTTTCCCTTTGAGCTCCGCTGGGCTGCTGCTGTGGGAACGTTTGAGGAACAATCGACGTTGGGGCGGAAGAGCACTTGAGGCCCACTTACTCGAGGCCGGAGCTATCTTTTGCATTTGGTCCTGCCCGCCCGCGCCCGTAAGAGCGAGGGAGCGGCGGAGAGTCTAGTACTTGGGAGTTCATAGCGGGGCCGGGCCAGGGAATTTGTAAGTACTACAATACAAGTATTAATTCTCTTATCTCGGGCGGGAGAACACAATGGGCGTCGGCATCCCTCTTCCCCTTTGTTATCTTTAAAAAGCTAAGCATAGCATAACTTTTCATTTTCACTTTACTCCCCAGCACCCCAGCCCCTCCTCCTCCTCCTCAGATAATAATGTATAAGCCGAGAAGGAGGCCCACTTTCTTCCTCAAGTCCCGCTCCCCCTACTACTGTCTCCGTCCGCGGGCCTCCAAAACAAAAGATACCTCTCGCACCTCCATTATACATTATAACTCGGCGGAGACCGAAGGAGCCGCGGCATAGGCGGGGCTCAAAAGCGCAAAGCTGGCACTATCTCAGGATCCCAACATTTCCTGGACTGGTACGGAGTGGAGGCTACCAAAACAAAAGGCTGGTACAAGGTTTTAAAAAATAGACCACTTTGATTGTGATCCTATCAAGGATACCAGGGTATCATTGTGGTGCATGTTTCTATGCTAGAATATGCTCCTTTATAATGAACCAGGCTTATCATTAGGCAGGTATACGGAAAAAAGCTTTTCGGGGTATAAAAGGATACTTTCACCTGAAGTAGACTAGATTCAACGTCAGTTTTTTTTAGTCCAAACCTAAGTCAGCCTAATCTAACAACAGTATCTAGCTCTAAGCCATAATTTGATACTCTTTCTGGAGATTTTATTTTACAATACGAACAAGATAAGTATGTTTTTTTTAAAATCTAATTTTACTTCAATTTTTTGGTATTTTCTAGGCATCCTATTGGAAAACATTTAAACCAAAATAAAAACATAAGCTCTGGTTTAGAGCCGGCCTTGAGCATGAAATATAAAATATTTCAATATGAAAATGTGTCATTAAATGAATTTACCGGTCATGCATACGGAATTTTTTAAACAATCGGCAATATCTCCATATTCACCAGGAAGACCTGGTCCTCGATTTAAAAAAGAAGCGCTTCCTACTCTTATTTTCTTTGAAACGGAGGCACAAACTTGCAGGTGGACTTCTGTCATAAATTAGCTCTGAACTCTGAATCCCGGGCTCAGAGACTCTTAGTCAACCGAGAGACTTAAATCTTAGAATATGCAGAAAGTAGCGGAGCCTCTCCATTCCTGAACCCGAAAGAATCCCCCCTCAGCACCGGAACCAGAGGTCACCGTCCTACCTATTGACTTTCCCGTGCCCACTCAGGCCCAATGATATATTGATGCTTGTAGTATTCCTGGGCTCTCAATAAGGAAGGGAGAGCGGAGTCAAACTTTCTGTTTTATGCTCGGAACTTGGGCCTAAGATAGAGTGTGACAGTTAAGTTACACTGCCCATGGGGCACCCGTCACATAGAATAAACAGCTGGAACATTAGTGCTGAAGGAGGGAGAGCCAACTTTCATCTCCCCGCAAAGAGATCCCCTCTCTTAGGTCGGACGGACTTCAGGGAAGCCTCTCGATGTCCTTTTTCTATGCATTTTAAATGACTCTTTGTCATTTCCACATGAATCAACGGCCCGGGCCCCCATTTCCATACGCTCTCCAGTCCAGGTCAACAGAACCCAAGAAACGAGCGGATCTTCCCACTCAATAGCTAAAAGGCTAAGGCAACTTTTCATGGAATGGAGCCTGAGCGAGTCTAATAATTTGAGGCTAGGAGAAAATTATATTCTTTACCTTAAATGCAAATTTCACAATAGGCCAGCATTAGATTAGGGTTAATATTTAAAGAGGAATATTCAAATCATCATCGAGTAATTCGAAATCTCTCACCAATTCAATCAGATTTCCTCGTCAGAGTCTTGAAATATTTCGAATTATAGCGTTTTAATTCTGTTAATTATTTTAAATAAAATAATATTTTCATGATACTAAGCTTGAAAATATTTCTGAGTAGTTTGAGGTAATTGGTGAGGAAATCAGTTTAAATTGGTGAGAGATTTTCAATTACTTGATGATAGTTTAAATGGCAGCCGTCTTTAAAGCTGCATGAAAATTACTGGTTTTTAGCATAAAAAGATTACACTAGCTAACGAAGAAGCTATAATTTTGTTGTCCAAACCTACATAACCTAATCAAATCTAACAATAGTAACTTTGACAAATTTGGCTTAATCTAACTTTGCTAAAATTACTATTTGTATGTAACAAGAATATTACAATACATCTTAGTTTAAGTTACTGTTACTAAATTATATTACGTAAGGTTCGCTAAAGTTTGAGCTGAGAAAAACGAGTTCATTTAACTGAATATTATTATATATCCACGAAAAGCTTTGTTTTGCAAGCCATGACAAATACATGCCATATAATTGAGTCAGAGTCAGAGAACAGTAGAGGAATCCCAAGGTTCACTTTCTCCGTGCCGGCTTGGAGATCCGTGTCTCCGAGAGGTCCTTGCAAAAAAAAATCAAAGTATGCCATTAGTGATCTTATTTGCAAATCCCGGGCCGGTTCCGCTGCCTCTAAGGTGTACAAGGTAATCTGTTTATGTAAATGGGGGTCCGAGCCGGGGGTAGCCGGCGTAATCCCAGGCAGAACCAGCCCAGCCTCACACGAAGGCTTAGGGAATCAAGCCCAAGTAAGTAGTCCGGATTTAGGCTCTAGGAATACATGAGCACTTATGTCGGATTTTAGGCTGAACTCCCTCCACTTGAGTGCGTGTCCGGGTTAGTAATTCCGTTTCACACATGCAGGAGCCCGGAGAGGCCAACACCCAGGCCAAACACTGGGTCCGATACGTGGGATTCCTATTTGTTTTATTGATAGGTCCTTGCCCAAATACCAGGTTCGTGTGTCATTGTATTCTAGAGCCTTTGGCCGGATTATTCTAATTGGGGCTTTCTATGGGAATTTCAAATAGAAGCCCTCTCGAAGCTAAGAACATACGGTTGGTTTAGATTTTTTTTTAAACTTATTTAAAGTATTTTTAACCCAAATGGTTAAAGTATTGTCATAATAATACCTACATTAGAGTATTTGGACAGGCAGGTTATTTCCAAAATTGGATCCAGAATAAAGAGAGAATAAGCTTTCCTTTACTCGATCTGACTCCCCGTTCCTGGCCTGGCCGTTTTGAGTTATCTCCCAGCCTTATTTGCAGTGGAATCAAGTCCTTAAGCCTTTGAGTAAATTCAGAAACACAGGTAATACTATATAAGCCCATCCCTGGTGAAAGCACGCGTCAAAATCTTCCATTGTAAAGCCCACAAGGAAGGCCGTGGAGCCGAAACAATGTGACTCGGGCTGACGGAGTAATAATGCACTAACAGGTACAAAGGAGGCCATTTGTACATATGTCATAAGACCGGCCCCTAAGCCCCTATTTTGGGATCCACCGAAAATCTTTTCCCTCCTTTTCCTATCAAAAAGTGTTCTCTGGTTCCCTTTATACCCTAAAACCGTAGATTTATTTCTTCCAAAATCTCATTTTCCTGTGTTTCTCCCGTTGTTTTATCTATTTTTATATTCCTTGTATTTATGAGGCCAGGGCAGGGAGGGGGAGGAAGATGAGAAAAAATCTAATGCCCCATCCTAAGGCCGCTAATACTAAGAATAAAGCCTTAAAATTACTTTTCCGAAAATTGAATAAGGATTTATAGTCTATATCTTATTTTATGTTAACATTGTTTCGGCTCTGCGAGCGGCAGGGTCACCACAGTGGGAGAGCCCGGCCGGGTAGTTGGCTCCTTCTAATGGCTCACAGAGGGAATGACAACGGGCGAGAGGCATTATTTCCCATTTCCCCTTTTTGGCCAGGAACAGTCGTCCTGACCTTCGGCTAACAATAAAAAAAAATCTTGTTGTAAATCCGGCATTTGCATTTAGAGTACTTTGTAGAACATTGAAGAGGACTAAGTATTCCTTATGTGCAAATGGAGGCCCTACCGTAAAATAAAACAAGTAATAGAAGCTTAGTGAATCGTGATTTAGCTCTTATCTTGCTAGCAGGCTGTAATACATGTTTGGTTTGACTATTAGATGAATCTTGGTTCTGGTGAAATTTATGTCATTCTACGCTTGGAATTGATGTTAGAATGCTGAAGATTGTTTACAAAATTAGGTACAATGCACTTCTAGTGGACAGTCTTGGAGGTCAAATTCAGACACTTGCTTATTGACATCCACCACTTCTTGCTGAAGGTTGGCTCTCAAATAGAATCCTATACTCTTTCCATTGAATTGTTGAAATTTGGTTTGCAATGGGTTTCTTAGCTATGACTCAAAAGTAGTAATTAAAATATTGGAGAACTAGGAGGTTAAAAGTTCATATTTAATTTTTGTTTTAATTTAAAGTCACTTCTACGCCGTCCATTGTATGCAAAATTAAGTCGAACAAAAATTCTACTTTGTCTTTTCTTAGCAAGAAATAAAGCAATGGATTTGAGCATGAAATTTTCATCGACTTTCCAAACTGAAATAAAACAAAAAAATACTACAACAATTAAAAATAAATACTCTCCAATTTCCTAAACAATCATCAAAATATTTGATAGGTATGCTGATTCTAAGAAATCTATTGAGCCTCTTAAATCCGGTGCCCCTCTGCCTGTAATTAGTACCAGAGCCGTGTCAGTGGTCAGGGTTGACTTGCCTCTTCATTTAGAGGGAAGGTTGTGATCCGGCAATGACTATTGAACTACCTACTACGGCCTACTGTACGCGGCATAGGTCCACTTACAGACTATTATTACTGCCGGCACTGGCTAGGAATTCATTAGACCTGCTCAGTTGATTATTGTAGCCGTATATGTTCTCAATATCCCTCTACGGTTTCATTTACTGAATGAATGGGGCAGGAAATTGGTCCTATTGTGCCGTATTCCGAGGGACACGTTATGGGGAAGGATGATGATGATGATGATGGTGTTGGTTGACTCTTTGAGGGCGGCGGGCCAGGCCAGATGAAGTCATATCCCGGCCGCCCAACCCTCATCCCGTTGGATTGCGGGCACGGAGAGCCGGCTCCCCACATTAGTACTCCAACCCTACTACTAACTTTCACCGGTGCTGCTGCTCCTGGCCCGAGAATGACATATAGGCTCAATTTGCTCGAATGAAAATGTACAATTTCCAGGAAGCCCCACAGCACAATCGGCCTCGGTGTTACTATGGAAAATTGAGTGTTAGTATTATTAACTCAGCGGCTTAGGCCTTTGTCCCCTATAACGAGGTGCGGGAGGGAGGGTGGAAATATTTCACATAACTTTTCAATTTGGGACCGGAGCCGCAGTCCTAAGGTGGTCGGGCCTACAACCTACAACCTCCGAGCCTTTATGACTACTGCACTACTTTCACCGCCAATCCTGAAGGCTCAGGCCAGCCTACTTTGAAGGAATCCACTTGGTCCAATTACAGAATTTCAAGGGCATCGACCTTCCGACCCTGGCATGGGCAAATAAAATGTAGTTCAGGGCATCCCACTTAGTGTTAATGTTGAGCAGAATTATAAGCTTTGGCCCAACCCTAAATATGTAAAACGTGTCAATATAGATGTCATATTGCTTGGTTAATATCCAGATTGGTTCCATCTTCGGTTTTAGACTAAACAGCTATACTGGTTGGGCAGCATTAAATACAAGCCATTAAATTCCAGCTCCTTTAACAAAGAGTTACAGCAAATAAAGCTAGTACTAAATTGCCAGTTACAATAAATTGAGGATGATTGGAAGTGACAGAACGTGGG
This sequence comes from Hypogastrura burkilli, assembly GCA_034696285.1. Taxonomy (NCBI): domain Eukaryota; kingdom Metazoa; phylum Arthropoda; class Collembola; order Poduromorpha; family Hypogastruridae; genus Hypogastrura; species Hypogastrura burkilli. The sequence goes on along the minus strand of JAQFZY010000600.1, from coordinate 17,155 downwards.
GTTGAAGAGTAAGTGGCTTATGCCGGGGAGAGGCTTATGGCTTAGGCTGTGTAGGACCTTGTATTAGTAGTGTTTAGTGGGGCGGAAGGCGTAATTTTAGTCCGCCCTCCGCCGTTCATGTAAATGTAAGTCCATGACGTTTGTTTCCACCCTCAGCTAATTAGACCTCTGGGGAGGCTGTTGGTGCTAATAAGTAAGTGTCTGTAGCTCTATGATGATATCCGGTGGTTCCTGAGCCTGTTCTAGACCCTTCTGGGAGGGACAAGTTATTGTTCCTCTCCGCTGATCCTGCCGTCAGGAAGAAAGAGTTAGGAAAAGTTGGGCCGGAATAATAATCATTCTTTATTTACTTGGAGGCTCCTAATTACTATCACTCAGGCGGAACTAAAAGGAAGCGGATTTGTCTTCTCGAGATTGGGACTCTCTATTCCCATGTCAGGCGAGGCTCTCAACAAAATGATTTCTTTGGCACGCTCAAATAATATAAAAAGGCTTGCATTTTTCATAGGTAATGAAGAAAGATGGCTTTCTGGGAAGACAATTCAAAATTTACCTTTGGTAGTTCCAATCTGACCTAATCTACTATAATATAACAATTGCAGGTAAACCTACTGTACTTGCTTAAAGATACTTCTGCACAAAAAATTGAATTTAGCCGTAATATTATTTAATTTTGTATATGCAGATGGAGCGGACCATAAGCCAAATTATAAATTCCTGGTTACAGACACGTAGGATTTTGACGTGTCTATAATTATTTGACTAGATTTGATGTGTTTGATGGACTTGATTTAACTTTAGTAGACTAACGATTATTATATCCTACATTAAATATTTTTTTTAAACATTTGTTCCTGACGTTTAAATATGCTAAATTAAATACTTTTTTAAACATTTGTTCCAAACGTTTAAAAATGTTAAATTAAATATTTTGTGGCAAGGCTCTATGCCTTTCAGGTGCAAACAAGTCACAGCAAACCTAATAGGGCTTTACAAGGTACTTTGCCCTAATTACACGTAAATCGGAGTTTGCGGGCAGAATGCAAACTTTCGGTGCACAAATACTTGTTCCGTATAAAAATGGGTCAGGAGGTCCCATTTCCCTTTGGTTGAGGTTGAGAGTGGAGGATTCTTCATAAAAGTAGCTCTTTTTTAGGTGCGGAGTGCGTTTGGATCCGGAGAAAGTCTTCGGCCAAGGCACCAAGATAGATGTCGAGTTTATGGAATGTTTGAAAGTACTCTGTTTAAAAACACGGCACGTATCCAAGTCAAAGGATCAATTGATTTCAATCTGCCTACGGATTCTGGGGCTGGAGAGGAGGCGGAAATGGGAGTGTGACGAGACTCTAGTCTTGGGCTCAGGACACATTCCTGCCCTAATAGAGAGATACTGGGAAGGCAGGAGGAGCCGAGGACGGGACTCTGGCCCAAAGATGAAGTTCCAGATGGGCCAGGAGGAATCCTTTCATCTATTCCCATAAATGTTAACACCTTACGGAAGGCCTGTATAAATCTCCCGAGCCTATTCACCCCTACGTAATCGACGATCCAGGGGATCCACAGATCAGTCATGACCTGACTCCTCAAGCCGGACCCGCTACTCTCTAAATCCGCATTGTTTCCAGGCTACAGGAAGTACCAAGTAGTGTCATTTACAATGTCACAGCTAGGACTGGGAGTTTGAAATAATTTATTTGCTGAATAAATTGAATTAAGATATTCATTTTTACGCAGTTTCTAAGCATTGCATTGTAAAATAAATCCCAGCATTGGAAAAAGCGTAAGACTGCTTTAGAGCCAGCAGCCTTTGGCTAGAAGTTATATAATGAATTTCAATATAAAATTTTGCATTGATTAAATTCCACTTCCCAACCTGAACCTGAGCAGTCACTACGTCCTAATGCATGCACCATATAAATTGGAAACCAGGTCAATGGAACATAGAATACGGACATTCTGTCTTATAAAGTTTACACTTGACATTGAAACCTCAAAAAATTGTATATGAGTTGGAACCACTTCAGTTGGAAGTGTAGCGTGAATTCCAGACTAGATAGACGCTAAAATGTGACCATCCGTCATTTTTGGCATGCGTATTTTCCCCAACGGAGCCCAAAATTGACAATAAGCCACTCAAATAGAGAAAGCATCCAGTTCCGGTCAAATCCAATGCCCGTGAATTGTACAGGCGACAAGAGGCTCGGTTGCCTAATTTTTAGGACAACAGAGGTAGACAAAGGTCAATCCCCCAGGGCCCATGAAGACCGTGCACACAAATTAGGCCAGAGTGCATAACTCGGGCTCCCTTCCACACAGTAAACAAATCATATTTTGTAAATGACTACACATTTCTCCCTCCCTGGAACTTGGATCAAAGTAACAATGTAAACGGGCGGGCCCACGTTCCTCCGTCCCAACAAGTTAGGTTAAGCGAGTGATTGGGGTCCTTGAGCTGATTACAGAGGCGGGGAGCCCTTCATTAATAATGCGGGGAGGGGGTCCACTGTCGCACTGTCAATATTGGATGACATTAGGCAGGCTGGAGTCCCCTGCCCACGGCCACAGCCTAATAAGGCCGCCCAGTCCACTATTTGCATAGTCCGGGCCCGTTATTGTAAATAAGTGGGGGAGTCCAGGGGAGCCGGGGAACAATGTGTGGGCAGGCAGGTGGAGGAGCGGGCGGCGGTTAAAGGCCTCACGCGCCGGAGCTGATTCCTCCCCCGGAATTCTTTTATTCCCCCAATTTTGTTTCCCGGGTCCGGGGGTAGGTTCCCCGTGCCCGGTCCTACAAATTGGGGAAGGAGGGGAGGCTCGGCTCTCACTCCGACTCCAAGTCTCAGGCCGTGGACGACGGAAAACACGTGTAAATCACTGGAGCTTACCAGGAGACCGAGCCCGGCCAGCCCAAGGAAGACTTCCCCGATGGCTCCGGCCAAAGTAAAAACAACATTCCGGGACTTCCCGTATTGTTCTTGAAGGGCCTGGGCCAAAGTACTTTGATCCAGTTCCGGACGAGCCCACACAAGGCCACGTAATGAATTTTGGGGGGCCGAGCCTAGGTTGAGACGGCCGGAGAGCAGGAGGAGGAGAGCTACTAGAGGGTGAAAGTTTGGACATTAATGGGATGGAGCAGAAGAGAGTGTTGAGGTGTTGGGAATGGTCTCTGGCGACCCAGGTCAAGATATCACTACTTATACTACTACTCCTTCATACGCAGAAAGGTAAGGGATATGTAATTGCAAAATTCTTATATTTCATCCCAAAACAGCTTGCGAATAATTAGCAAGGTCCAAGTTTCTCTTATTTAAAGCTAGAACCTAGCTCAACATACTCTTACAGCAGTATATTAACCTAAGCAAGGCCTAACTAAAGATAACCCTAATTTAATTTAATTGATGACTTGAAGTTTCCATTTTCCGGTAAATATCAACTACTTCCTCATATATAACATATACATTGTCACTCATTCGTAAAATATAAATTATCGTAGTGAGTTCCATTATTTCTGTAGCTCGTAAGCGTCGATCTTAATTCACAATTTATTGTGATCTGTAATCCAATAGCTCGCCTTCCAGTCTTTTATACTAAATCCCGTAACTAGTTAAAATAATTTCTAAAAATCAAAGCCAAGTATATATAGTGAAAATATCATCATTAGGTACATTCTCTCTTCTTGTAAGCTTTAGTATACAAAGTAAAGTATAAATATTGAAAAAGAGCATACAGATCTGTATGTACTCATGCCTTGCACTTTAATAGTTGACCTGGAAAATATTGTATCTAGGGCAAGGAAAAATATCATCATTAGGTACATTTTCTCTCCTTGTAAGCTTTAGTATACAAAGTTAAGTATAAATATTGAAAAAGAGCATACAGATCTGTATGTACTCATGCCTTGCATTTTAATAGTTGACCTGGAAAATATTGTATCTAGGGCAAGGGAAATCCCGCAAGAATACCGTTCCAAATACTCGACTGAAGGTGAAAGTCACCGCCGCTTTTCCCAAAGGTTAGGATAGGTTCCGGATCCCATATCTTCACTGTAAATTATGCTCAAGGACCCAGGTTCAGTTAGCCGTGTCTAAGGTTGGATTTGGGTCAAGAATCCGCTGTTGAAGGTAGGACTCCCTCCTGCTTCTGATTCCTTGTCTCTGTACACAACTGACCCCTTCAACGAGTCCCTCAAGTGTTTGTAAACAGTGAGTTCCCAAGGCGGCAGGAACTGAAACAGAGTTTGGGGGAAACCGCAAGGTTGGGGCTTTGGGGGTTGTTGGAGGCTCTTATTTATTAAGAGTGATCAGGAGGGAGGGGTGTGCGGTTGGGGGGAAAGGAGAGATAGTGATGATGATGAGGGTTTTTACAGACGTCTTCCGCCAGGGAAACTTTGGGTCCCGGGAGACCCTCATTTTGTCTTATTTATACATTAGCCCAAACACCGTACCCACATTAGGTATTTAGGTTGGGCTTCAACGGGGCCGGGCCTCCGTTCTTCCACCGCAAGCAAGGAAGGAAGGGGGGCTAGAAGTTAAGTGAACGGAAGACAAAATGAACGGGCTGGGGAAACGCATATTATTTTATGGATATTAATGACCCTCAGAGCCTACCCGGGTTCCAGCCCCTTAAAAATGAACACGAAATCCCGCCTTCACACTTACTTAGGCTCATCTCATTCAATTCTAGCCGGGGCTTCATAACACGTTCTCCGGCCCGGAGCTAATTCTAGGGAGTTTAATTCAGAACAATTAATTCATGCTCATTTCTCTTCGCCTGTATTTTTATTTGTTGGAAATCTTGCGTTCGGCTGAGAAACTATGACATCCAAGGGAACGTATTACCAAGATTTTTTTGTTTTTCACTATTGATCTAATACGATAGTACTAAGTAAGCACCTGAACTTAACTTGATCCTTTCGAACAAAATTACCTTTACCTAATGGAGTACATTACAAACGACTAACTACTTGAAGGCGGTGTGTATCGGTTTGGACTGATTCTCTCTGAAATACTTTCATACGTGGGATTCTGAATGGTGATGGCGGCGGTTTGTCGAGCCTCTAGACTCCGAGTATCCGCAGCTGAGCTCATTGGGAAGGACAAGGGTGGCAGATTAATTTCGGATGTTCTTCTGGAGAATTGGAATGGATTGACTGATGACCTGGAAGTGGACAGGCAAGATGAAGCTTATGGGAAGAGAAACATGGGAAAGTAGGAGTTCCTTGTTCTCCTGCTTTTGAACTTTGGCCAGGCCCTGAGCCTCTTCCTTCCCCCGCCGCTTCAAGCCCTCACTCATTATGGGAAACTGAGCTTCCGGTTCTTGCTCGAGGTCTGTGGCGTTTGGTTGAGTGCGCGGCCGGATTAGTGCATAGGGACCCGGGTTGGCAGGATTGTTCACTTCTTCACGAAGTCGCTCAGTTTCTTTTTGGATTTTGGCTCTTTCTTTGCGCTTCTTGGCATCGGCTCTTTCTTCACGGCGCTTTTCCTTCTGAACAGCCCGATTCACAAGGAACTCCGCTTTACGCTCATGGAAGAGCCGTTCACTCTCGGCCTTGTAGTCCTTGAGGATCTCGAAATAGCTCCAAGGATGTGCTAACTGGCGGCTTGCATCGTTAAGGTATGTCTTGAGCCTGGCCATGAGGGTCTGCCATTTGTCCAGGCATTTCCTCGGACTCTCGTCGAAGCCCTCTCGTGCCAAGTCCGCAGAGACGCGGGCCCACAACTCTGGCTTGGCGCACAAGGGTTTGCAGTGTGTGTTAACGGGATTAAGCCGGCTTGAAATCAACAAGCTAACGGAAGCTTCTGACCAATGACCTATCAAATAAATACATACCTAGCATTAGGGATTAATTATTTTTGATCATGCATCGTGCCTAGCTAATTAGTAGGGCAACTTACTCAAAACTACTTTGGGCAGCTGAGGGTTCCCTTGGGATTGCCGAGCAGAACATTCCGGAGTATGATCCTGAGCAAGATCTTGTGTTGCGGTAACCTCATTGTCAAGGGACATCTCCTCAGTTCCAGTATAATCCTCGCCATTCAGATCGTATTGAACTTGATTACTTGTATTGGGTTCATAGGTCGAGTCAGAGCCAGACTTCGGACTTAGTGTGTCATTCACATGGTACATATATTGACCTTGACTACTTGTATCGGGGTCATAGATTGAGTCGAAGCCATACTCCAGACTTAAATCGTCTAGATATTGAACGGGATTACTAGTATCGCTTTCATGGATGGGGTCGAAGCCAAGCTCCTGACTTAGTGTTCCGCCCAAGTCAGGCAGTGAAGACCCTTCCCGTTCTTCGGCAAGGGACGATTCTTCTATCCCACCGATGCCAAGCTCCTGACTTAGTGTTCCGCCCAAGTCAGGCAGTGAAGAACCTTCCCGTTCCTCGGCAAGGGACGACTCTTCTGTCCCACCGATTCCAAGGACTTCGTAGACAAATGCTAGCTCAGTTTCGTCAATATCATTTGTGATTCCATCTGCTGAACGGGCATTAGTAAACATCGTTGAGTCAGATAGGCTGGATATGAGCACGTCCAGCGGCTCAGGACCGACGTTTCCGCAGCCCCTATAAATTCAGTTCATATTTATCAAATACTGGGCCGCTGCCTTCAACGACCTCCAATAGTTCCAATCATCATCATCCTATGACCAAGGAAGTCACAGAAAATTACCGTTAAGCACAGAGAGATGTGGCGTATCTACGCGTACAGAAGTATCAAGTTCCGGTTGAAACGGAGTGTGCTTGTTGTTATTTCGTAAGCCAAGCGTTATGTGTATGTGTATACTATGTAAGGTACATCGTACATGAATGTATATGTGGTTGCGCAGCCAGCCGAGGAACAACGTAAGAGAGTTGTGACATACTTAAGTTGTCGACGTTGTTGGGCCATCTCGTATGTGAGGCTAGACTTCATCCCATGACCCTTGACTTAGATATATGTATAGCACGTCATGTCATGATCAGGATCGATGTCGACTGACATCTGAAAACTCGAAAACTAACATTTGCGCGTCTGTTCTTTGGGGATACGAATACATATACGAACAGTTAAAGTCTTGCATGACTAATCAAGATCAAACCCTCGCTAAATACCATCTTTCAATTGACCTTCAATATATTATTTGGTATTCGGTATATTATCCTTGAATCTCACCATGTAGAACTGGTTGCGTTCATAGATGTACTGTTAGAATGGAGCGTCGAATAGTCAACACGTTGGAGCTAACTTTAATTACGAATAGTAGTTCGGAAGTTAGCTGAATAAAATCAAAGTGTTGACGGTGGACAGGACAGAAGTCATCTTTCAGTGACGCGGTTCAGACAGACTGAGACAACAACAGGCAACTGACCAAAACAAACCAACCAGAGAATTTGAACATTACCGCTCGCGAACCTGCGCCTCGCTCCGCCTGGCCAAAAAAGATCTCAAATTTTATTACACACAGACCAGTGTTTCGAGTATTAATCAAGTGATAAATATCACCCTGATGAAAAGTGTATTTTTATCACTTTTTATCCGAGGGGTTTGCTAACAAAATGTGATAAAAAGTGATAACAACTTTTTTAAATGAGAAATTGAGGTGGGGTAGTTTGAGAGAGTGGAAATAAAGAGTGAAAACTAGCGCTGGTTTACAATTAAGTCTGTAATGTTTCAAAGAAACACAATAGCATCGGATACTGGATGAATAATGTACATACATATACAGACAGAGACAGACTACCACCTACCACTGACATTAGCTTCTCTCGTGTGAGCCGTCTGAATTGTGGTGGTACGTGAGAGCTATCCGTGAGATCAGTTAGAGTTGAGGTCCTCGACTATTTGACATTGTGATTTACTTATGCATCTAGCAATAACAATTTTCTTGAAGTCTAGTTTCGTAATACAATAGTTGGATGCGGCTAACGGACTCCTTTAGTATTAGTAATGAATTATAGCTGATAAGTTAATAGGTAGTTGAAAGAACGTTGTTGTAACCGAAAGTTATAATATAATTCGTTCTTATTTGTTAATTTTAGTTCAATATTGGGTTGAGTTTGAATTTTGGCGCATTTCCGCCATCTTTATCACTTTTTATCGTATTTATCACTTTTTATCAGTGAACGATAAAAAGTGATAAAAAATATGCAAAGTGGTAGAAAGTCCAAACACTGTTGAGAGGTTAGACACCCAAATTGTGAAACCTGCTAATAAAGTTGGAATCAATGAATCCACTATGAATAGCGAAAATGACCGAGAAACGGACACTTATCTTTGATAAAGATAGATGTTAAAATTTTCACCGACTTCCTTATAGCCCGTGTTAGCGTTTCAAGCTATTCGGTTCTGCTGATGGTACAGTTATCCACAGGAACCCCTACTCTGCAGAAACTGACCTAGGTCACAGCCCAGAGGCCCATCCATTAAGTTACCAGAGAATCCGGAATTGAAACCGGGGAATCGTTCCGAGTCAAAGGTCATGGAATTATCTGACTGCGTTCCCCCCGGCCTCCTAATGCCTTCACAAATGGGGCTCCGCCGGCCCTGATATGAATCTATAGTACCCGCTTTAACTTAAAAAGAAAGTAATAGGATTTTCACGGGGAACAAGAGGCCTCCTCCTCCTCCTACAATAGAGGGAGAATCTAAATCTAAGCTGGAGAGAAACTAATAAAAAATGTTTCTTTGGGGGCCTAATACGCCCTACGCCCTACAGATACTCTGCAGAGTAGTCCGTACCTACAGTAGTAGTATCAACTACAAGGCGGCCGCCCAGGCTCCAAGAGATCCTCTCAGTCTCGGTTTACAGAGCTGAAGCTCGGGAAAAAACACATAAATTTATGTAATGTGACGAGATAAACGAGGGATTCCAGGTGAGATGGGCTATTTTAGAACACTCATTTTCATGTTAGTGGGCTTCAGGCCTAGGCCTCATAATTTTTTTTCTCATTAAGCCTACCCGGAATGGGCTGGGGGAAAAGAATCTCTACAGGGGAACTAATTAACTTCATTGTCATAGTCATGAACCATGTAGCGGCACCACCGCTTAGGAGAGACTTTGTGTACTTCAGGGAAATTCTGAATATTTTCCGAATTTTTGTGCTTCGGGGAAAACAGGGTTCGGAATATTTTTTCCAATTTCCTGGATCCGAGATGCACGAGACACTGCATACAGCTCGGGAGCGCAACGGAAAACAGAACCCTAAAATCGTTGTAAGCAAGTAATCGTTGAACACTATACAAATCTTACGCTTTTCACAATTCCAATTCCTAATGTAAAGATAGCTTACTGGGAGTAAGTCATGTCAAATAAAAATGATGATGATTATAAAAAACGGACAATTGGATTTAACAGCGAACAATAGCTTAAATATTAAACATCGGGTTTTTAGATCTGCATGACTCACATATGTATATATGTAGTCGTACGTTACATGGAATATACATATTAGTTTGATGCTAATACTAATTTACATAGTGACGATGGTTTCCAAGTGAAACGGTGCACACATTACTATTGATACTGACAGATAACACTGTTTGCAATTGATACTGAACACAGGGGGCACTGTTTACGATTGATGCAGCACATAGATAACACTGTTTACCATTTATTTGCTATTAATGTTTACCATTGAATTGATGCATCACACAAGTTGCGCTATTTACAACTAAGATAGGCGCTGCACAGATGGCACTGTTTGCAATTGGTATGGTATACAGCTGGTACTGGTACTGCTTACAATTAATTCAACAACACATCGCGTAGGTAGTTTACAACTTAGACGGTAATCATATAGCACTGATTTCAAGTAAAACGAAAAACCGATGATGCTGGTTATAATTCATGCAGCACGCAGATTGTACAGTTTACGACTAACACGATACACTGATGGCACTCTGCAATTCAAACAATTCACAGATGTCACCCTTTAGAAGCGACGCGATTATAGAAGGCTGTGTCCCTGCACATAACTACTGTGTAGTATTTTACTCTGTTTAGAACTGGTACAGTACACAAGTAACACTGTGCCGTTGTAAACACCTCACGCTTACATAGATGCAGCTTTAAGCTGGGCGTTGTTTAGAAATAGAGATCCACATAATTCCTAACTCCCGTTCGCATTTAAGCGGTGCGTAGATGGCGCTGTATGTCTGTTGACATATAAGGGACTGTTTTCCACTGAAAAGGCCCTAGCGCCGTTGAGGAGATGACATTGTGCAGGACTGATTTGTAGCCAGATGGTGATACTGTACACCATACGCCACCCACGTGAACCCAGCTGAAGTCGTGCCATCTACTCTTCCTCTCTGACGGGAAAGTTGTTCCTGGCTTCCTAAGTAATTGTTGGACTTGGGCCTAGCGCGGGCTCATTAGGTAGACAGGAGAGGTACGGGATCATGAAATAGAGTTGAAAGGGGGAACGACAGTGGGGTTCGGGATGGTCATAAGCTCACATCAAGGAGTAACAGTTTGTCCATTATAGACTGGAATTAGGGAGCCGGAGTATCATAGTTATTGCCTCCTTTATTGCATCCCCAAGGAATATGCTCATCGGTGGGCCCGGAGAAGATCCGCGACCTCTTAGAACAGAAGGGAGGCGGGAAGGAGAGTCCCATCTTCATCTTTTCATATCAAGCCCCCCGCTTCGGCCTGTGGTGGGTCCATAACTACAGCAGGCAGGCCAGATACAAGGGCACGATAAAAAGTGGGCCTACTTAATACACCCGGACTCATATATTCCGGTCCACCATTATTAGAGGAGTCGAGGGCGGGGGTTCGTGAGGTCCGGATTATGGTCCCCTGTCCTCACTTTCCCTTTAGTTGAGATTCTAATCAGATTTCATAAGCATTTCTTTTCTGCTTTATGTTCCCATAACTTCATTTCCGAAACCCCTTCCTGGGCTCCCCCCTCCTCGGCTCCATAAAAAAATAACAATGTATTGGGATCCGCCCGGCCTTGGCTGACTAGAAAGCATTAATTAGGACCCCGGGCCCGGTGGGACACTTTATGACCGCATATTATCAATTCGGAATTTTATTAGGCGGCAGGCAGGGGAACTCACTCACTTCCTAGCATAATTCAATTCTATTAGGGTTTGGGTTGGGAATCTAATAGATTTGGGGTTGTTGGGGAAAGCGGCAGGTACAGGAATATAAGGTAACTAGTTGGAATTATTCCAATAATTCGCTGCAATACTCTCCAAATCGGTAATAATTCCGCAAAATAGGTAAATTTGCATAATGAAGGCAGTATTAGTGAAGTAAAGGGTTTTCATAATAAATGGACGGTCATGTACGTAAATATTAAGGATTTTACTGCATTTACGTTACCGGGTAGTTTACAATAATAAAACGAAAATTGGCATAAAGAGAAAGCGTGCAAACATAGTCCAGTAGTAAATTCGTATACTGTTTCATATCCATTAAATAATCTGACTTATGGTTCCATCATTCAATTTCAATACTTTGTTTGCCAGATTCTATTGATTTCTTTACTACTGGTTTAGTACATTACGTTCATACTTATATGTAGAAAGCCATTTTGAAATTCCCACACTTTGCATATTTTTTAATGTTTTGGTCCAAACCACGTCTCGATAATTCGAAAACTTCATATTTGAACTCGAAATGAATTACCAGGTTGGATACAGCTTATTCTAGGAATTAACGGCTAGGTTTTAAATAATATTTCCGCACTCGAAAGTTTGTTCCCCTTATGCAAACCGGGCCGAGATACAATATAGAAATATTTCGATTTCCGCGTGTTCAGTGTACTATGGAGACTCCTAAGGTCAAGTACAGAGGAACCCAAGATTTACACCCTCTTCCGGTTCCCAAGGGATTCCTTGCCTGTGACTGTGGCTGGTCTCAGTATTGTACTTTCTCCAGGGCACATCTAGCTTTCCCTTTTGTGAGGGGTTACAAAGCTAGCATTTTTATTTAACAAGTATCTGTAGTGTTTATTTATTTAAAAGTCTTTGATTTTGGAGACTTCAGTCTAAAAGAAAATGTACTAAATTTGGGTGGGAATAGCAGAGAAAGCGATTCACGGCCAAACGGTTGCAAAGGTAGTCGAAAAATTAAAATTTAGAATTCGGGAACATTTTGCTATATATATTTTTTGCGGAAATTTTGCAAGCATAAATTATATTTCCGGAAATTTTGCAAGCATAAATTATATTTCCGGAAATTTTGTAAGCATGAATTATATTTCCGAAAACATCCCAAGTGAAATTGATTTTCTCCCGAACAATTCTAAACGGGGAAATAATATGATTTTCGCGGAAATTCCCCACCCTGAATTTTGAAATATTTGATGAACATTTTTTTTGGAAAGGCAAGTACTAGTTTTCAGATCATTTCACAAATGATAACTATATTTTCGTGACCATTTCGAGATCCTTCAGCCTCCCACCCGACGACGCCGCTGACTACAAGCCTCGGAGTTCCTTTCGAAATCCATAGAAGCGTATAAGGCTACTTTGTATTTTTGTCCGTGGAGGCCGGGTTGCCCAACTGCGGTTCCAGTTCCTTTCCCCTGATTTCCTGCTCCTCCCTCGCTCAGCTAACGAGTCTCCTCGAGAAGAGGCTGGGAGCTTCCGGTTTTTTGACACTATTAGAACCTTAGCCGGGCTCAGTCGTGAAGAGGGAAAGGAGAGGGAACCGGCGGCGGTCATTTATATTCCCCTCAGCCCCCGCACGAACCTCTAGATTAAAGATCCAACAAATTGCCTCCCTTAGCAACAGTTATCAATCAAAATTTACTGACACAAAAATTCATTATATAACTAACTGAGTGACAAGTTCATTCCGCCGTCGTGTCAGTTGTCTCCTCTCTTCCCCCTCTCCATTACTCCTTCCCAGGGACGGGGAGGCAGGTAAGCCTCTTCTGGAAGGGCCGAGACCGCCAGCGAGCTCCTTAAAACTTTGGGCCGGAAAAGTCCCGGCCGAGGTGACAGATGATAAATACGCCCAGGCCCACCGCACCCTACCCACTCCATTACGATAATATTCAGGTTCCCGCCTAAACGCCAAGGGGAAAAGTTTATCAAATAATACGGCTACTTGTTTGGTCCCTTTGGTCCTTGGTGGATCCTTATGGGATACAGGCTCAAGACAAATTACTCAGGGCTTCAAAGGCCGCAGATTAGGGCTCTAGGCCAGTTCGGGTCCGCTCTCAATTCCCATTTCGCACCCATTGTGGTAGGCCCCGTCTAGCCCATTCGCCTCTATTTGCTTATGTTTATTTAAAAAACAGTGATGCCTGGAACCTTAAATTTTCCAGACTAAGCTAAACGATCTTAAATTGTGTCACAGTCCATTGACGTTGGGTGACAGATATTGCAATTCTCGCAAAAAAATCATTATTTTGTGGGTTGTAGTTTTAAAGCTACAAAGAGGGGGTTATGTAACTTTGGGGTTAGTTTAATGTTAGTTTGGGGTAATTTAAGTTTGCTAGTTTTTTCAATTTCTCGTTAATTCAAACGTATCTTTAACTTAAATCAGCGGAGCAGAATTAAATTTCTTTATCTTTTCTTCTTTTCTAAAATACGGGTGACAAAAAATGCATTTTGGGGGTGAGATTAAAATGGAGTCATTATGGAATTTTTTTATCAGTGTATTAAATAGGATCGACTCGCACAGCCGGTTCCACAAGTTGGGACGTGAGGCCAGGAGACAACATATCTATATGAAAAATATCACTGCACAATAGAGAAGCTTAGACTCATCCTTGTTTTTAAATTTCAAACAGCACACGCACATGCAAATTAACTTGTCATGCCTTCCAGGGAGAAAAATAGGAGGAAAGATGAATGTTGTGGAGAATTTGGGAGGGGAGGATCATAAATTTAGTTGTGTCACAACTTTTTTCGGGGGGGTCCTCCATTACATTTTGAACTCAGTGCCTGTCTCCGAGCCGGAAGATGATGAGGTGACATTGAATTATGTGGAGGGTAGCTCCGCTCTCTGCCGAGGATCCGGCCCCTTAAATCCGAATTAAAGGAAAGCCTTGTTTTGCCCGAGCCCGGCCTCGTAATCATCTTCAGAGAGCCCAGGACCTAAGACATGTACATACCCTGTACTGCCTCTCACCGCAACCTTTGTCTACGCACGTGGAGGCAGGAAGTTGGGGGCGGGACTGTTTGCCATGCAGAAGAGGCCTTAAGCCTGTTATCTCCACCACCCCGCCTGATTTATACATCTCTGAGGTTCCCCGGCCCAAGACTTACTTAAATGACGAATGGAGAAAATCCTTTCTCGGGGTTTACCTCAGCTCAGGACTCAGGGAAAACAATGAAAGTTCGACAGTAATTCGGCGGGGCTCCCAGTTCCAGGCCTCCTTGAGTCCCCGGCCTCCAAAAATAATAAACAGAACATTTCTCGGAATTCGCGGCCTCGGCTAATCTCATTTGCATGGAGATGAGTGTCAAAGTTGAGTCATTTAATTAAAATTTGACAGGGAAGGGACCCGAGAAGGCTCCCCACATTTTTTCAATTATTCCCACAACACTTGGACTCCCGCTCAGAGTTGGGTCTCAAATCTTAAATATCCCAACTTTTAAATACAACCAGAGAGAAATATTATTCCAAATGAGAATACTTAGGAACTAGAGAGTTTGGGTCAACTCTGGCTACGTTAAGTCTAATTTGCCGGGGGATTTCAACTCAAACAGTATATACCTCTGAAGTGAGAATAGACGATTCAAAATTATTCAAGTATCAGTTGGTCAATTGATCCTGTAAAACAATTAACCATTCGTGTGTACAATTAGCTATTCACATGCTACTTTCATGTGAATTCAAATTTTAGTAATAGTAATGCATACGGATGGACAGGTCTAAAATGGCCTAACAGGCGGATGAGGCCCAGGATCTTGAGAACGAAGGTAGGAATTGTGTCAAGATCTCCGATAACAAAAAAGCATTGTTCAGGCCTGCCTTACATTCAGGTTACCTGCATAAGCACCGGCTCTCCTGAACCGCTGAATGTGCAAAATCCGAGAGTGCAGTTGCACTGGATTCATCTCAACGGTTTTTGCTAAATCAGACTTTTATACACAAACACATAGGCGCATACCTGGCTCCATTCTTCTTTATTTGCTCATTATGGTGAAAATTGTGAGCCTGTAAAAGATTGGGAACCTTAATTTTAATTTATATTGTTCCCCCGAGCCCACATAATTTCCAAGAATTTATGAGAGCATTATCGGGGAATTTTCAGCGGTGGCCAATTTTTGTGTAGGTCTAGAAAATTCCCAATTCTAATAGCTTATCCGTGAAGAGGGTATTGCTCCGGCTTAAAATGAAGGCCTAGACCCTCCTAGGCAGTATATGCATTAGAGAATGATTTGAGTGTAATCAATGTTAGGGCTACATTAATTCCGAGCATAGAACTATAGGTAGAATACCATAGGAGGCCTCTATTTGGGTCCGGGGATTAAGTGGTACTCAAGGAGGAGTATTTATGTTGATTTGAGGACTATTCGGGTCCTTGTCGCGTAGGCTTGAGCTCTGAGGACTTCCTTCGGATGTTTTAGCGGGAGGGAAGCGGGGAGAGAGGCGGGAGGAGAAAAGGAAGGGAAAGTTAGTCAGGCGTTTAATTGTGTTATTCAGCCGTGAATCCATTCCCGTTCATGTTCCCTAATGTCTACATCCCCCAAGACACGTCAATTTTTTAGACCTAATTAGTCCGCCTCCTCTTCCAGCCCGGCCCTCCCTCCCAATATCTTTTATTAAACTTTATGTAGGCGGACCCATGCCTCGACCCGGGTCACTCCGTCCACCATTACGGCCTCAATTGCCCACTTAGGCCCAGCCCGTCGGGGAAGGGCGGAGGGTCCGCCGAGGTGGGCTCAAGGAAGTCTTCCAGGCTCACGGGCGGCTGGGATCCGTCCACAGGACTTGAAAGTCCAGAGGCTCTCCTCCAAAAAATCACTAGTTTTGAAATATTCATATGCTTATGCAGGGAGCGGATGGGAAGGTGATGGATCATGGCTTCTCTGTTTTGAATGGAGACCGGGTCCTAGGCTCCTCCACGAAATCGGATGCTAGTTTTTACTAAAGAAAAAGTAGCTTATCAAGGAACAATTATAACTGAGAGCTGGGTTAATTTTTTTTCTAAATCAAACCTAACCTCACTTTATTTAAAATTTGAAGAGTAATATAACCAAACTTTATTTAAATTTGAAAAGTAACCTAACCTACGTTTATTTAAACTTTGAAAAGTAACATAACCTAACGTTATTTAAACTTTGAAAAGTAACATAACCTAACTTTATTTAAAATTCGAAGAGTATTCTAACGTAACTTTATTTAAACTTTGAAAAGGTGCTTAACCTAACTTCATTTAAACTTTGAAAAGTAACCTAACCTAACCTTATTTAAACTTTGAAAAGTAACCTAACCAAACTTTAGAGGAATATTTAAATCATTACCATGTAATTCGAAATCACAATTCAATCAGATTTCCTCGCCAGAGTCTTGAAATATTTCGAATTCTAGCGTTTTAATTCCGTTAATTACTCTAAAATAAATCATATTTTGCTTGTACTACGTTTGAAAATATTTTTGAGTAATTTGAAGTAATTGGTGAGAAAATTTGTTTAAATTGGAGAGAGATTTCGAATTACTTGGTGATAGTTTAAATTGCAGCCCTAACTTTATTTAAACTTTGAAAAGTAACCTAACCTAACTTTATTTAAACTTCGAAAAGTAACGTAACCTAACTTGATTTAAACTTTGCAAAGTAACCTAACCTAACTTTGTATAATTTATCAACAGTAACCTAAGTTAGGCAACATTTAGGAATCGGCTGAAGTAGGTACTCAAACTATTTCTAACCCACCAACAGTAACAATAACGTCACCTAATTTTTACATACCGACAGTAACAGTTCCCTTACCTAGGTAACTCTTTCGAACCTAGCAGCAGTAACCGAGCTATTTGTTACCCACCAACAGTAAAAATAAGGTAACCCATTTGTTACCTACCAACAGTAACAGTTACTTAACATAGGTTTTCCCAACATATCAAAACAGTAACGTAGCCTAACCTTTTCTAACCTACCAGCAGTAAGCAAAAATAACTTTTTCTCACCTACCACCACCAGTAACCTAACATAACTTTTTCTCACCTACCACCACCAGTAACCTAACATAACTTTTTC
>JAQFZY010000599.1:0-24405 GCA_034696285.1 Hypogastrura burkilli | reverse complement strand
TAAAAATCTGACCAACTAAACTTGGTCACCGGATTGGTCATAACTTTTTGTGTGATCTTTTTGGTAGGCGTAGGTTGCGAAATACGTCTGGAATCGTGCGTTCAGCCTAGAGTCTGTTATAATTTTATAATAGATAGAATAAATGTGAAAACCTCATTGTTAGTTTTTGGCCGAAATCTATAATCGATTGCGTAGCAAGTGCAAATTAGTCGCCAATTCATTCTAAAACTTAAAGCACTGTGCGTATTAAGTTATACGTGCTACACAATACGTGCTACGTTAACACTGTCAGATTGCGCCTAATGGTTCCAGCCCTTACCTCAAATAACGGATTTACCCCGATGCCGGAATTGCCCCACTTCACCTTACCTTTACTGGATCTTGGCCATTATCCTTTACTAGTGACGACGTAATTCTGACCAGCAGACCATTCATATTACGGCCTGAATCCATGGAGCAAGGAAGACCTTCCGGTAATTATATAATAGTTAGATTATTAATACGGTATCACTCTTTCAGGTTGATTTTTGATGTCACGCCGTGCATCCCCCATGACAAGCGACAGAATGTGGTAACCGTAAGCCACAGGGAACCTCAGCCAAATAATGATCCTATAACTTCAATCAGGCATAAATAAGGGTCTTTCATGCTTCAACGCCTTCCGGCAACGCGGTCCCGTGCTCCTGCTCTCCAGCAGGATCCGTGAATAAATGGAAATGATTGGCTTACTTTGTTAGGGGCTCATATGAAGGGGCTTATGGTATAGGTACTCGTCTGTATGTAGTTGTCTATTCATGGACCTGAAGAGAAGTAAATGATGCGGGAATAAAAGAATCCAATTGAGAGTCCTGTTTGTTTCTCTGATTGTGAAATTGATGGAATATTACGTAGGACCAAATCAAGTATGTATACTTACTACTGCTCCTACTACGTGGAGAGCAAATACTCGAAGGGAATTGAAGGATTTACGCTTTGAATTGGAGGCAGATTGCACTGCCGGCGGCTCTCAATTCCTATTTATTTGAATAAAAGGATACATTCGGGTGAATGGGAGAGGGAGGATTCGGGCCTGGATTTGTATCAACCTTGTTGACACACATGATACCCACTTTCCCATTTAGGAGGGTGACAGAGTGGAGCGGGACTGACTTTGGGACCGAGACACATGGCTTATCCAGATTCCCTGGTTATACATCTCAATAGAAACCTAATCATCCGAGCTCAAATGAGATCAGAGATCTCGTCAAAGTAGGTACCTATAGGAAGAACAACTGGGAATAGTCAGATGGAAAGCTACGCATATAAATAGGATCACATTGGGAAACCTTAGATGATCTTATTATTTTACCTAGGTTCCGACTTGCTGACTAATTTTAAGCCTCTTTTTTTAAATTAATACCTTCATGTATAAATAATATGCATTTTCGCATAAATGCAAAGATCTGAAAAATAAGTACAACGATTGATATGATAACACAGGATTTTAGATTTTCCGTCGTTGGCTTAAAAAATCTACATTGTTAATCCATTATAACATCCACACCGATTGTTCAAACTCTAAATGGTTTGACAACCTACAACCTTACCTGGAATAATATTCGTTTTTTTAGATAAACCCCCAACAAGTTAATACAATTTTAAAAAATAGAGGAATTATCTTGCATGAAAAAAAAACAAGAGATAGCGCAACAAAACGATAACAGATTCAAGGACTTGGACTACATTTTTCGGTAGAAGGATTTATTTTCCTCAGGAGAAAGTATATTACTGCAGGAGCTTAATTGCACTTGTTTAAATAATATTTTCCATTAACGTTAAATAATAATTTAATATGTAGGTATATATTTATATTATATGTTTGATTTAACCAGTAGCATAGCGGGGTAGATTGGGTTGAAAAAGCCCAAAATTATTTGAGAACCTATTCCAAACTGATATTGTACGCTAAATTCGAATTCTAACTTCATTGCCCGAAAAAGTGTTATATTGACCCGGAAGAAAACCCAGAGCCGTATTTTTGATCCGCTGGGTAAATTTTATTTCTGATAAAACGTGGATAAACAATTGACCTCATTTTTTACAGCAGGAATTCAGGTTTTACAAATTATTTTACCTGTCCCTTGTTGCAATATTACAAGTAAAATAATGGAGAACCTACGTACCTACTGTGATTCAGCGCTTGATCTTATCATCTTCTAACTATTATAAAATTATAAAAGACTCTAGGCTGAACTCAGGATTCCTGATGTTTGTCTAAACCTACTCCCACAAAAGTAATCACGCAAAAAGTTATGACCAATCCGATGACCAAGTTATTTGGTCAGATTTTTAAGTTCAATGAGTCAGGGCTTATGGGCCAAAAACATGACCCCTCGCAACGAATTTTTTTTTTACCTTTGTTTACATATTTGAGAAATCCTGAAGGAATTTGTTGACATTTTTATATCCGGCATAGTAGTAGTAACAACCGGAACCAACATGTACTCAAATTCCAACAGTACGGCACTAGCATCCCAATTTGTGGGTTCTTATTTAATTATTTATTCTTCTAATAGTTTAAACTGTCTTGCTAACATCATACCATCTTTAGAGTTAGGTAATCGATTTATTTACTAAACGAAATATTTGCACTACTTGTTCCAAGCGTAGAACCAACCTCGCTAAGCGGCGGACCCGCGTGCGCAAGTATAAGACACGAGCCGAAGGCGAGGTCGTTACTAGTATTTTATAAAAAGCGATAAGCATTAAATAACTGAAATTGTGTAAATTGTAAAAAAAAACTGAAGTTTGTATGCATAGTTAACCGTGTTAAAATCACTGTGAAATTTATGGACCGAGCCTGAATAATTATAGAGTACCCTGCCATCCGATACGACATACTGAGATAGTATCACATAGTTTAGACGAAAAAGGGCTCCCGGGTCGTAGCCGAACGGATCCCGTTTCCCCAGACATCCCACCGAGCCCTGGCCGGCCTCCCCGAACTTCCCATCTAGTTCCTAATCCTAAACTTTTCCATGGGTCTTCTTTCCGAGTAATAATGTCTATTCTTCTCTCAACATCCCCTTCCGCCCCAGCCCTCACTCAAGTGGAAAGGGAAAATATACTCAGAGTCACTTTGGCCCTCTTTCAATTACACTCTCTAATCTCTAATGTCATGAATAGGCCCATAAGCTTTCTCTCAACCACCCAAATAAAACCGGCCGACCCGTCGGAGCCACGGGAAAAGTCCCCAAGGAACTCTCGAATCAGCTCCGCTTAATCCTGCACATGCAAATATACTACGTATTAATGAGCAAGACTTCCATTATCATCCTGACCCAACTTTCCGGCAGACCGCAAACACATATTACAAAACACACGCCTCAAATCATGCATGATTATACCATTATGACCCTAAGCTATCAAACCTTAGTTTGGTTAATATAATTCAGTTGGATTAATTTTTTTAGCCACCAGTATATGACCATTTTCGATTATTGAGTAGGTATTCAAATTATTATGGAATACAACTCGATTGCGTTGATAAATTACAGCACAGCAATTAGTTAGTCCAAAATACGATTTTTTTTGGAGCTAAATACGGTGTAATGTGTAAGTGTTTAAGGTAGCGTTGCCGTGGACTTTGGACCCTGTGCACTTACGTGGAGAAAGTTGGTACACTCCCCCTGTCTATATTTCTTAACTAATTACAAAATAAACTTCACTATTCTATAGTTGAATAGTGTTCCTTCATGTAATGCTTAACAAACCGGTTAGTTCCTAATTAGTTAAATTTTGGTCCAAAAAAAGGAGATAAATATTTATAAACTTCAGATAATTAATTTACTAACTTAACACCAAGTTAGGCACGGTAAGTTAAACATTACGCGTAGGCACTCTATTCAACTATAGAATAGTGAAGTTTATTTTGTAATTAGTTAAGAAATGTAAACGGGGGGAGTGTACCAATTTTCTCCATGCAAGTACACAGGGTCCAAAGTCCACGGCAGCGCTACCTTACGCAAAAGATATAGGCAACTAAGGAACTGCTAATAGTTATGTACACATCTATTTTGTAATTTTGCTGAGAATCATGAAAACCCGAAACCGGAAATCCAGGAATTCATAAATCAATTAGAGTTGGGGTTCGCTATATTTAAATAATTTTAGCTAAATTTACTGTTATAGGGTTAGGTTAGGTTTGCCTTGAATAGATTTGTAAAAGTTCTTGATTCCGCGCAATTTTATAGATTATAGCGTTGTTCCTAAAAAATTCGTTCCGGATGCAAATTAATTTGAAGCTTTGTCGTTGTCGCTGGCTCAGTGGCTAAAACAAAAAAAGAGTTTCGCCTTCAGCGCAATTTCCTGCTCGTTTACGTCATATGTTGGTCAAATCACGTCGAAAACGTTATTCTCGGGCACCTTTTAGTATTAAAGTGCAAAAAATATGGCTACGCCAAAAACCCCTCCCGAAACTTGAGGCTGGACACGCCCATATGGCTACAAATGAGTCTTAATTCCAAATACAGAATGTCATTGGTGATTACGGCTAATGCAAGGCCAAATGATTCTCAGTAGGATAAAACCGTTGATTAATTTGTGTATCCCATACTTCTGATTTCTGCTTGCTGGCCTGTAGCTAGGGTCCCCGACATAGGGACCGGAGCCCTGCCCTGTGCTGGTCTGAGGTCCCATCCTCCCTCATTCCATTATGCATTTTAGGGAGTAAGTATTTTGGCTGAATGGGAGCGGAATGGAGACATTAGATTTCTATGGACTCTGTAGCTGGTAGCGGAGAAAGGAGGGAGAGGCCGGCGGAAGTGTGTTCTGAGTTAGTGAAAGGGAGTGAAAAGGAGATCATTTAGAATCTATTACTCCAATCTCTCCCATTAAGCAAAGAGAAAGCCGGGCTATTAGGCCTCTTCAACTTCCGCTCACTCATTCAGCCTGGTGACAAAGTGGAGCCGATGACTCCAGCCCCAACCTACCCGTCCCTCTCTATCTATGTATACTAAGCCCGAGCAGTAATCCGGAGCTCAGGAAATGAGCCTGGGAATCTGCCCAGTATCAGGCTCAATATGCTATCAGCCAAACTACCACCAAACTACCATAGTAGGACCTCGGATACTAACTCAGGCCCGGACTTAGTCTCCCTTACTGCTCAAATCCCAAACTAAGTCGGTATGGGTAATGGGTAAACGACTTTCATAGTGCAAATCCAAATGTATGGGCTTATATATATTTTTTAAATCAGTTAAGATAAAGGCACTAGTGGAGACCGGAAATTCCGCGAAGGAATTTAACTTTGAACAGGAAAAAATAAAAACTTTATCAGTGAAACGCACTGAATAAAGACAAAATACCCGTCTGCTACACTGAAGCCATATCTCCAATCTCCACCCGCTACCAGTCATTCAGTGTCCAACGAAAAAAACAACCCCTGAATTTATATCCCACTTTTGCTGATGAAAAAACTTCTAATACGAAGAAAAGTCGTAGTTAGACTGCTTGATCTTGTCACCAACATATCACACTGGGAAACAATTAAATGAACCAGCATAAAACCAATGGCTATTGTCTTATCGGATAAAGGTTTTTGTGCTCTGCATTTTGTCCAGTTAAAAATATTACCTCACACTTTTTCGTGCAATATAAATAGGCTACCATTTAAGACTACCAAAGATAAATTCACCGAAAAATTAACTCATTCAACCAAACTTGCTTTCACTGAATTTAAGGCAAACTTCGGTGAGAATTGACCGATTTCTGTTCGGTTAGGCCGAGTGCAATCACTACAACCAAGCGTTTAAATCTAACCTAACCTTAACGAATCAAATTCGTCATTGCCAAATCTTCGGTGAAAATCAGTTAAATTTTTGCTTTAATTTTGGTCAAACTAAGTTGGTGTCGACCTAGTTATTTTTTCGGGAAAAAATAGGAATATCAACGGTGGGACTAATAATAAGTCATATAAATATAGGCCATAAACATAGCATTTTTATGGTATTGTGATCGTTTAAATTATACCGAATGAAAAGAAGAAAAACTAAAAAAAAATTTCGTAGCCTGAAGCTAATGTTACTTCATTGTGTAAAACAAAGGCCACTTAGCTTAATATGGTGTCCTTAGTATAACAAAGCTTAACCCCAATTAACTTCAATACGGGCATAATTACACTTTTAGGTAAAATTAATACATTTTCCCAAACTAAGTAGCTGTTTGTAGATTTGTACGGGCATAACTAGGCAGAAGAGTACGGTGAGCGGAGCATAAAATGACCCTATATAAGTCTATTACGGACTTGATATGGAACTGGCGCATAATCAAAGCGGAGAGCGGGCCAGTCCGGCCCTGGCACCTTGGCCTGCTCACGGGCCTGGAATTGAGGAGGCGGTAGTAATAAATCCCGGGAACTCGGCTCTTTTGGGTTAAATGACGGGGAATAGAGGAGCATTAAGAGGAAATGGACCACTTAATGCCCTTTACTCTCTCCATACATGCATTTTTAAGGGGCCTTCGGACGGGGCCCATAAAGTAACCAATGCCCTAATATAATGGAGGAGAGTGAAGAAGCTAATGTGCTTATGGCAGAGATTCATTCCCTCCTCCATTGAATTGAGACAAGCACTTAGGCCCACCAATTTGTTTACACGTTTTATTACAACCTGAATCCCATTAGGCCGGGCCCGGCTCTCCATAGTGAATCAGAGACTACCTTACGGCCCATTACCGTCCCGACCAATCACCAGCCACTACTCTCCGCACAATTCCCTAGCCCACCATTCATCATCAACCCTTAACCCCAGAAGGGGCGCAACGGGGATCTTCCCATTTTTTTATGCTGAAAGAAGTATTATAGTTACTGAAATAAATTTTTTTTAACTAAACTTAACATTTTACGAAGAAAAATTATGGAATAAATTCATATTTTGTAATTCAAACATAACTTCAGTTCAAGCTTATTAACTTCGTCTAGTCTGTTATTTCAATTTATTTTCTGGTAAGAAAAAGGACTTAAATATGCCGCACACTAAATTAAAATGGATTTTGAAAAAAGGCCCAGGCTATGGCACTATGCTCACAATTATTAAGGAAATAAATGTTATATGACAGTATTAATGATTTTTACATTATGCAGGTTGTACCTGCTTATTAACTATTTAGTATATTAGTTAATGCTCACTCTTATGTACGAAAAGTACAGAAGCGCTATTCTCGCTGCACATTTAATGATTTCGTTTTCCATAGACGCTCCTTAATGATCCTTTAATATTCCGCTTAACGAGTCACTTCCATTTTTAATGCCGGACGCGTGAGCTTAAGTGTGCCTCCGTGGCGGAGCAGAAATTGACTTTTCAAGTCATAATGGAGTGTAATAAAATTTTATGTTGGATCATCTGCACCTGAACCTCCAGGAAAACGGATATTGTTTCCGACATTAACCCGAGATAACCTAAATTGAAAAATGAAGAACGCATGAAGACGCCTGCCGATTGTTCAACGACTAAACCGGATCTTTATTTTATTACAAAGGAGGCGATTAGGAATACAGTAGTACTTGAGTAGGATTGTAAATTGTAGTCATAGCAATTAGGAATACTGGAACTTGGTCTACGTCTTTCTTCGTCATTTCCCCTCCTTGGGACTACTCGGACTTCCGGCTGTGCTCGGCAAGGGAGAGGAGGAACGGATTCCCCGTGAAGAGACTCTGGTGGAACGAATGAAGGAGGGCGGCGGAGTGCTCCTGTGCCTTCCGGCGCAGTTCGGCCACGCTCGAAGAGCGCGGGTCAAGGAGGCTACCGATGGAGAGCGGGTGGGGAAACGTGTGGAAGCTCCCTTTGGGCGGGCAGCAGGCATACGGTGCTATACACAAAAAAAGGTTGTTAGTGACTCCCTCTATCCACATTGGCCATGATATAATGCAAGATTACAATTAAATCAACACACATTAGGAATGCGTTAACATGGACATAAGTTCTCAAAATGTTAAGAAAATTCAATTAAACAAATAACAAGGAATGCGACATTCAAAATCGTGTTTGCTTACCCTTCACCACAGAGTTTGGTGAGAATAAGGGGGGTGTTGGGTGGAAGGGGTGCGGAAAGAGGGGTCGTACTTCTCCTACTGGCCGAAACCTGAAACAGATGGCAAGAGTAATTAGTAGATGTCGTGAATACAATACACAATAAACAATGTGATTACAATGCCAATACTACAATAACGAATGATATTCTATCGTAGCTTGCGTTTAAAGCACTGGAATAGCAGGTTGGACGTTTAACGTTCATATCACCTAACCTAACCTAACATTGAACCTACGTTAATTAATTAAATATATTATGTTATACGTACTTAAACAGGAAAACAAGCATATATGCCTTTTTTCTACACTGATTCTGTATTTGGCAATTATCCTCTAATTATATGGACGTTAAACCTCCCGACGTCCGACCATTTTATTCATTCTGTAATTGGCCGGTAACAGAAAGGGGCGGAGTAGTAAAAAATTTCCGACTGACGTTTTTTTAACAAAGTCACACATAGATGGCGTAGGTGTGCGTAGTATCAGTATGTTGAGCTTCAATGTTACAGTCGCAGGTACTACAATGGAAATGCCCTTAGAATTTGATTGTTCGTTATGATGTCCAATGTTACGAACCAGAATTTCTGGTGCCGGGCCAGCTAGTGTATGTATATGCAGGTCGAAGTAAATTTTCAGCCCATAATTACTATTAAATTAAATAGTGGCTTAATACCAACACATTGAAGGGTGGATCCCTAATAAAGAGTTTTTGAGAGTAAAAAAAAACCTATTTAATTCTCTATGAATTGGGATGATTTAGGAGAAAGTCTGTACTTATAGGTAGTATGGAGTGAAAGCGGGTCTGGCTGTACTTACCCGTCGGCCGTGTTTGGTGTGCGTGGGGGTGTGTTAGTTAGCGGGGTTGTTTCCTCCCCTCTCTCCTCATTGCTCCCTGAAGAGTGGTGCCGGGAGCGGGATGATGGAGACTCCGTCTTGGGCTCCTCCGTGGGACTCTTGCTCCGACTCCCGTCCCCCTTGAAGGCAGAATTGGAATCCGACTCGTCCTCCTTCTCACTCGAGACTGAAATCAGGTCGTCCTCATCCTTGTCCTTGCGCCCGCTCTTCCCTTTACCCTTCCCATCGTCTTCCTTTAGGCGCTCGGCCTTCCGCCACTTGGCCCGTCGGTTCTGGAACCAGACCTGGAACAACAAGCAATTAAGCTAACATTTAAAATTTGGGGAATTTTTATATTTTTTTCAAAAAAATCATTCAAAAATCATGGTTTTCCTACAAATATTTGCCGTTTTCAATTCAATGTGGAAATCGGCCCTATTATGCACCTTAAAATCTGTGTCCGGTCGTACTACATACAGGTAGAGCCATAAGTCCGGATTTAAAAACCGGATTTGAATCCGGATTTTGGTCCGGATTTGAAATTCGAAACTCGAAATCCGGATTTAGGCTTGAAAATGACCGATAAAACGCCCTTTAGGAACAATTCGATTTATCAACTGAAAAGCAGGTTTTCATTCGAACAAGGCAATGTGCACAGAATAAATTAATTTTTAACTGGAACTTTTTTCACTGGAATAAAGTACGAGTCCCCGTTGAAGCTGTTTTCTACGTGATTGTGTGCTGTTATAGACTGCCATGAAATCCGGATTTGAGATTTCAAATCCGGCAAAAGCCGGAATCCGGATTTTGAAAATCCGGTCAAAATTTACGGCTCTACTGACAGTTTAAAAAATGTGTACGAATCGTCTCGAATAAATACAAACTGAATACTTCTCAGTTTACATTTTAAAAATTCAATTACTCCTTTTAATTAAGACTAGCTGGCCGAATACCAGGGACTCTGGTACCTAACAGTCCATCGCAGATCCAAAACTATAGGTATTTTTTTAAACATCGCTAGCGTACCAATGTTGGATCACATATATTTTTGTATGTAGTAGTATGTTTTATTATGTTATATAACGAACGACCGGAATGATTAGAAAATATAATTGTAGATATTTGATAGACTGATAGGCACCAGAATTTCCGGCGCTGGGTCTGCTACTTAATTCTTACATCCAACGATCTCTCTAACAAATGAAAGTTCCCTTAAATGACTGTATAATTTGGCTTTGATGCAGCATAAATAGTTTAGCATGCTCTGCCACGTGCCGAATATTCAATAATTCACTATCCTAATCCTCTTACATACAAGGGGGAGGAGGGAGTTTTCCGACCAGCCAAAAGCCCTGTGATCTATCCCATAATGCATATTGATTTTTAGCTTTAACCTTAAATAACATTCAAACTAACTGACTGTGACTGAAATTTCGAAACAAGGTCATTTGTTGTTGGACAAAGTCTAATAGCTGCATACCCTTAATTAACCTGATCTAATAGAAGTGCTTTGTGCTTGGGATGACTTAATATAGCAACATCAATAACTTTATGCTGAAAAAAGAATGCGTTTAAGCTAATATTCCATTTTTGGCTGAATGGAATATTTATACAGAGGTCACTGACCACTGGCCATCTCGACTGGTATACACTCTAGCGCTTAGTCAGAGTGAGGAATAAATAGGTTGAAGCTTGATCGGGTTGATTAATAGCTGGCGTAACTGATGAGGTAGCGGAGAGTAGATTTGATCGTATTATTAGTTCTTCCTTCAGTTTTTGGGTAAGAAGATTAGATTTGAGGCCTTAACTTTTCTTGGGAAGTGAGAGTGAAGGAGAGGCCGGGGATGGAAGAAGTGAGAAAAGGATTGGTGAGTCTTTTTTTTTATTCTCCCTTGAGTCCCATAAGGAGCCAGCCAGCCGACTTCGGATCATCCGTCACTCTCAAATCCACTTTCTCCGCTAATTGACTCCATCCATACAACTCAGGACCAACCTCAAGCGCCCTTTACTCTTCATTACTCTACTATCTAAGGACCCAATTACTCCAGAGCATACTAGCTACGCATAGGAGGGAACTGACGAATTTATACCTAGCCCGAATTAGGAAATTCCCGCAAGTGAATTATTCCCACGTTGAGTCAAGTCGAGCGAGAAATATAGCGCAATGGTCACTAACAAATTATCCTAATACCTCTACGGTGTCTCTAAACACATACAAATCTCATTATATACCTTTGTAAGCGGTTGAGTCAAAATAAAGCAAGAGGTAAAAATGCTGGTTTAGAGCCAATAGTAAGTATGTACTGTATAGACTAAATTCGAATTTTCGAATTCTCAAACTGGTCAGCCATAAGTACATCCTGTAGTAATTTATTTTATCCTATTATACATATAATAATACGTCGGTGTCGGTAAGTAGGTATATATATTTCTGTAAACATGTTCCTATACTTTTGTATGCACATACAGTATGTACACATCTTTAATTACTAAGCCGCCGAATTAGACTACCTCTTCACTTTAGCAATCTAATAAATCTTTATACATAAAATCTTTGATCTGTATACATCTATGATACGTATACCTATATATGGCATTTATGTATGTGTGTTCGTCCGCTATATCTTCTGGAACCACTGAACGGATTCGAATGAGTGATACCTTAAAATTGTCCTAACTAAGTTTTGCAAAAAAAAGTTGTATCTGATAGGAATCGAACTCGCGACATTTTCGCAGTTGGGTGGTCGTGGTCGGCGGCATACAGTGACGTGACTCTATTGTGGGCCAGGTATACAGTTATGCGGGCATGTGAGGGGTCAACCGTTTGTAGGTAGGTGCTTTCGCTGGGGTCCTAGCCCAGCAAATCACTTTCGAGCGTGTAAGCGCGCTAATCCAAATTGTTTAAGACAATTGAGCTCGGAGCGGGTTTGGACGGGCCCAAACGTACTTCAAATTCAAATTCAAATTATTTAAGACAATACAGCTCTGGTCGAGTTAGCACGGGCCAAGCTGTGTCGGCGGCGCTCAATTCAAATTCATGAAGACAATACAGCTCTGGACGGGTTAGCACTGGGTCAGTGGTTCCGGCAGCGGAAATTCTATTTCTTTAAAACAATAATGGTTGGATCAACTTTGGTCGGGCCTAGTGGTTCCGGCGGCGCCAAATTCGATGTCGTTCAGACAATAACAGCCGGATCGGGCTTGGACGGGCCCAACGCTACCCAATGAGCCTGGTTCGGTTCATCCGGTTTCCGCCCATTTCCCCCGGATCGTAATATTGGGTTATTTGCTAGTACTACTAACTACTACTACCTACTGCACATTCATACCAAAAAACGACACAATATTTCTATAATACTTTTATGCTAAGGCTTTCTGATGCGTCTTATGCGTTAGTTACTAGTGATTCCTTCTTGGAGAGTGGAGGCCTTTTGAATTTAACTGGGACCTCAGCTGCCGTAGCTGGCCCAGCCTAATGGCGTCAATAGTGTGTTTTAGAAGGGGCGGAAAGTGAAAGGATTGGGGATTCCCTTGGGAGCCGTCGGCGGAGAAAAGTTAGGCCCTGGCTAGCCTGTCAGCCTCGTTCCAATCTCTCCATTTCTCACCCAAAATCCAGTCTACGAATTCACACTCCGCCTATTCAATTAATCCCACTGACCCTTCCAACCCATAATCCCATTAAGCCAGTCCTTAGACTCTAGAACTGGGTACTCTCGCCAGGATTTTTGGAGGGACAGTAGGCCCTTCTAATCATGATTTACAGTATGTAACAAGTTCTATGCCGACCGCATCAGAACCTACTATTAACCACCAGCAAGTTATCCAATTTTCAAACCCGGGGTGGGATAAAGGCTGATAGGAAATTCCCGGCCCATTAGAATCCGGCCCGGGAACAATTGCACCTCAAACAAAGCGGGCTGAGCACTACTGGGCGAATACAAACCCGATATGAGCACTATTGTCTTAAATTAACTGGATCAGGAGCCGCGAAAATCATTTTGTTCGTACAAGTCCGATGTAAGCAGTATTGAGTTAAAGAAACTTTCAAAAAGGAAAAAAAAAAATTGTAATTAATTTTTGTAATTCAGCGGAAAATGTTGAAATGAACCCCCCAAAGCAGTAATGGTCCGTGAACGGTTATTGCGGGCGGTGTAGGCAGAAGACAGAACCCCTATTTTTAAGTGTAAGACTAAATAACTTGTGATTGATATTAGATATTCATTTGTCCTTACCTGAACTCTGGCTTCAGTCAGATTGATTTTCATGGCGAGGTCCTCTCTCGTGAAGACGTCGGGATAGTGAGTTGAGGCAAAGGCAGACTCCAGTTCCTCCAACTATGCGTTACAAATAATTATATATGTTACACCCCAACCCCGAAATAGCCACAACTACAAATAGTTATATGGGCTCTTTTTTCACAACCGACCAGTACCCGAAAACTTCGAGTTACCCTAACCTAACCTCATTATCATGATACTATCACGTTAGGTTAGGTTAGATTAGCTTAGGTTAAGTTAGGTTAGGTTAGGATACTACAGTCAAATTTTGAAAAGGCGTCATTTCGGCTTGTCTCTGGTTTCAACGCCCGCAGGCCTTTTTCGCGGTAAGGGTGTAACATATAAATACTTCTAGTCAATAATTTGAGTATAATTCCTAAATTAAGGGTCAAAGGTTGGGACCATGGTGAATCGGTATTGCTGGGTACCTGCTGCAGAGTGAAAGTGGTTCTATTCCTGCGCTGCTTTCTCCGGACGAAAGAGTCGTCATGGAGAGAGTCCGACCCATGGGCGTAGCCGTATGAGGGATCTGGAGAAGTCAAAACAATACTATCAAGTCTCTATACTTTGCAGTATCCAATGGAGGAGTAACACCAACACTGTGCCATTTTGATTTGTCCCAAATAATTAAACTAAATTAAATGTCGAGAGGTAGGTACTAAATACTACGCTTAAATATTTTAATTCGTTTAAAACTCTGAAATCAAAATTCGTACTTAAGAATACATACAAATTTAATTTTAAAATCACAGTTACTTAAAATGCTGTATCTAATGTGTCAAATATATACAGTGTGGACAAAAAATAGCTCCTTTTTTCGAGAAAACGCTTTAGAAAAAATGTGGCAGGCTAATACACAACTTTCTCCAATACTATAGCCCGGCCCCATGCCGGCCCAGGTAATACTATGTACCTACTGCGAAGTATGACATGGTTGCAACTTACACGTACAGTACATTTCTATACAGTTTCTTAGAGCGGGGCATATTTTAATTATTAAATATTATGAATTTAAACCACTTTTCACAACTTTGGGTGGAAATTCGGACTCGACTAATTAGCCACACTCTATATATATATAGTACTGGTTCAGTACACGTTAAACATGGCTAGTCCGAAGTTGTGGGGTGTCGGAGAAAGTGCGTCCGCTTGTTATTGTTATTACGGTGATGAGCATAGCCGGCCCCGTTGTTCCCCTGTAATTGTTTATTCATAAGCGGAGGCTGAAAGGGAGATTAGGTCTCAATTAGGCATATGCTCTCTCCCCAGCCCCAACGTCGTCATTCATAAATAACATGAAGGGGATTTTGTTCCCCCGAAACCCTCAGCTTAGGCCGAGGACCCCTTTGTATTCCAAGGGTGAAGTAACAATGGGGAGGGGAGAGTTCATCTATTGAAGGCCCGACCAACAATGGGCCCTAATGCTCGGGCTCTTAGGCCTTCCCCGTAACCCTCCTGCCCCCTTTGTATTCCTAAATAAATTGTTTATTGGATTTGGAGGAGGCCCACTCAGTCAATAATCCACCTAATTCTCACACCATCCATTATCATAATCCCGGCTACCCGCCTAATCCGCCTCCGAATCAAACCTCTATTTGGGGAAATGGGGACGGCGGACGGCGGAGGAGGGTCGACCCTAGGTCATCCGTCCGACACTAAGCTGCTCGTGGCTTCGGCATAAATGAGATACAAGCCACAGTGACTCAGGGCTCAGGAGTCTTAGATAAAGCTAAATAATGGAAACTCAATTATTTCCGTGTAACTAAATACATAAGTTGGTAGCTTTGATTTAGAATAGCATGGATTCTAATTAATGTGTTTTAAACAGTGTGTAGTGGATACCTTTGTAGTATGTACGATATCAAAATCATGACTAATTATAACTTATTTTGATTTCTCGATTGGTACATTAACATTTGAGGAAATACGATTTTGCCGCAATTCTACTTTGGGTAGTTGGCCTAACTGAAAAGCTGCAAAGCAAGCCAAACTTGGTAATAAATGTTTCCCATTCTTGACTAAGATTATGTTGAAAATTGTTGAGGTTGGGCTACTTCTTTCGAAACTACCCGAGCTTAAATTAATAGAAACGCTGACACTAATTTAATTTTGTCAAACCCGTACTTCGCCAAATGTTCTTGCTAGGTACAGATTTGATGCCGGAAAATTATTAACCTGTGTAAGAAACCTATCTTTAAAAAGTCAAGTTTTGTCACTTTTAGTCGTGAAGAAATCTGCTCTAATTGGTGAGAGTTTTCGAATTAATTGGTGATCGTTTAAATATTCCTCGAAGATAATATACATACCTATCCCAAACTTGCGTTATTACGGTGTTTCTCATGGCATCAAAAAAATGTAGCACATTTGATGGTGAAATTAGCTTGGAACGAATACATTTTGAATATTAAAGATTATTCATATTGGCTTTTCAGAAAGTCAAAATTTAATTTGGCTTGTAGTTCCGAATTCGATCGGGAGGGCTTTGTTTAGTTGGAAACCACGCTTAAGGTGGCAATTTGCAATTAAAACGAAACTTATGCAGATAAAATATTTTGCTTTTACAGTAAGGGTGAGATGCAAGATATGAAACTTTATACCCACCTACTAGGGCTGCTAACCTCGAAGGAAATTTCGAGATGGAGATTTCGAGATCTCGAAGTTTAGTAATTAGAGATCTCGAGATCCGATACAAAAGGTTGCTGAATTGACTATCTAATAGTATGTTAGACTTCAAAAAAGCTTTCGATTTTGAGTGCATAAATACTACCTAGATATTGTATAAGTATTTACTTTGTGAATCTCTTGTTTCGGAACGCCCTATTATGAAACCGAACATCCTCACCGTATCATTGACAATAAAATATATGCTGTGTCAAGGAAATACAGTAGGGACTAGTGTTAACATTTGTCAAATCTCATAACACTCAACTGGATTCGATTAAAGATTAGCAAGAGAGTATGTTCTGCACAGTATTATTATAATTTATCCGACTGAAATTCGTGTTTTTTTTTATTTGTAAAGCGATAGCCTCGCCTCGTGAGCTTTGGGATAAGACTTTTAATGTGAATTGAATAATGTGACAAATTAAGCTGAAGCAAGTATTATAAAGTTGTCGTAATATTGAATAGGGTTCAATAACTAATCAAATTGCGTTCTGTCTGATCAGATTTCGCATTCGACTTGTTTTGTACAAAGTAGCATACAAATTAC
Organism: Hypogastrura burkilli; assembly: GCA_034696285.1. Classification (NCBI taxonomy): domain Eukaryota; kingdom Metazoa; phylum Arthropoda; class Collembola; order Poduromorpha; family Hypogastruridae; genus Hypogastrura; species Hypogastrura burkilli. The sequence continues at coordinate 8,017 of JAQFZY010000599.1, read as the reverse complement.
ACAGTTCCAGCTCTTCTTTCTAACCATTATAACCAGTTATTAATATAGAATTATTAAATACAGTTGTTTTCCCCGAGAATACGAACACAATTATGTTAAAATGGTTCAACATTGCGATATGAAAATTCGAGATTTCAATTCGTAATTTTCGAGATTTCGAGACCTCGATTTATTGACATTTTCAAGGTCGAGATTTCGAGATTAGCAGCCCTACCACCTATGTACCAGTATACCGAATCTCCAATTTTTATCAACGACTCTGTCAAATCCTTAATACGAATAGTGCAATTAGTACCTAGGTAATTTTGCTTAAAAAAATGCATCTGTGCCTTTAATTATTATCAATGCTACTGCTACATACTCCGAGAAAGTCTCTACTCAGGATATTCCAAAAAATCCAGAACTAACCTTTGACAATTATTTCCAGTTTTCATCATTAACCTTTTAGCACCCATTGATCGTGCAAATATGGATGCGCACTGTCTAACGTACCTAATTATTATTTTTTTTAAATATGAACTTCGTTCCCGTACAAAATATGCATAGATTTTCACTATATGCAATACAAAGTTCTAAACTATCATAATTCAGTTAAAATTGGACAATCTCTCATATTTGCTTATAATCATCCCATACAAGCTGAGCTGGAGCGGGTCACATCTGAATTAGATAAATTTAATTTATCCCGCTAAATGCCATGCCGTAGGTGATTGATTGTTGATTGGCCAATCCAGTGACCGATACTCCGAACCGAATCAACTTTTTTTTGCCTTCCTTCGCTTTATACTATTTTCAGTGTAACTAATTTGTAATGAAAAGTGTGACCAATAGAGGACTGAGAGTACTTACAGGGATGATGTGAGAATGAGGTATGGGGGTAGTCCAGTGCGAGGCGGCGGGAGTCGAGGCCCGTTGTCACGGTGGGACAGTGATAGCAGAACATTTCCAGGAGCCGCTTGTTCATGTTGCCTGGCCGGAGGGCTCAAGGGCTCTTTCCTTTAGTGAAAGCTGGGTGTAAGGGCCGGGGAAAGACTGGAAGGGCCGGCTCGCAGGGTCCGGGCTTTTATGGTAGGATCTTCCTATTGTGGTCCTGGAGAACGATGAGGATGAGGATGATGAGGATGATGCCGGGTGGCGCATGGGCCGAAACCTTAGGATCCTCCTCCTCCTCGTAGCGGCGGAGTAGATTCAATTACGAATTTGGACTCCCATTCCAACTAATTGCATATCAGGAGCTCTCATATCACTTAGGCCCAGGCCTGCCTCGCATTCGGGAAAGAGATGATGAGATAATTCTCTCCATCCTCATTACTTAGGTCCCCCCCCCCGCCACCAGCTCAATGAGTTAATAGCACAGGATGTCCACAATTGGGACGACCAGGAGGAGACCCCAGAGCCTAATGTAATGTTTCCGCATTTTAAAATATCCACACTCCCGGCCGGACAGGCTAAGCGGCCCTCAATTAACTCAATTTTTAAAGAATTCAATCCGCTCTCATATCCTAATCAAACGCAGTACTTCCTCATTTCCATAATACTCAATTAGGACCAATGACGGCCTGGCGGGTACGGTTGGCCGAGCCTTTTGGCTTAAGGGTATGGAAGCGGGACGTACGGCTTACGTAGTATCTAATACCGTATTTATTTAGTATGGCTGTCATTTAAACTATCATCAAGTAATTTGAAATCTCTCACCAATTTAAACAGATTTCGTCACCAATTACCTCAAACTACTCACAAATCCTTTTAAACTTAGTATAGGCAAAATATGATTTATTTTGGAATAATTAGCGGAATTAAAACGCTAGAATTCGAAATATTTCAAGACTCTGGCGAGGAAATCTGATTGAATTGGTGAGAGATTTCGAATTACGTGGGGATGATTTAAATATTCCTCATTTAGTATATACATATATAGTACATAGCTGATATTCAAGGCTTCGAGATGCCTTTGGTGTGATTATTGAATACCCTTTTTATTAAAGGTAATTAATAACGCTCAAGCTTTAAACCTATTTTTGCTAAAGATCATTATATTTACATTTTATAATAGTGCCTAGGGTTTGTATTTAATGCTGCATACAAACATAGATTTGAGCATAAAAGTTCTAAATTACTGGAAAATTAAAATTCAATGGAATATATAGTTATTCATCCAAACCTAACATAACCTAGTGTTAAGAATCAACAATAACTTTTTATAACCGTTTTATACCTATACCTTAAATTCATTTCTAACTTTATACCTTTCTACGCTAAAACAGATGAATTTTATGCTTCAACAAATGGTAGGCTAGGATAACGTTAGAAGTTAAAGTACATTAGAAATGAGAGATAAATCCTGCACGAGCATACTGTGGTATAGAATCGTAAAATTAAAACTTTGAATTGTCACTTGTGCTCATTCATTGACTAATTTTATGGTTACATAAAAAATTGGATTTCAACCAAAAAAATCAGTAAATATAATTTACAAGCATTCGGTGCAAATCATAGCACTAAGACTTACTTATGGCATGGGCTTAGATTTGAACTGCCAAGAGCAAAGTTCTCCTATTAAATATATTTCCCGTTAATTCGATCGTCTTACGTTAAAACATATTTTTTATGCCTCATTAAATAAAAAAATTATTAATTTGCTATGTAATTATGTAATTTCGGTCACGTCGAATCTCATACCCGGATACCCGTATGCAGTACCTACTTAAATTATTATGGCGGCCATTTAAACTATCACCAAGTAATTCAAAATCTCTCACCAATTTAAACAGTCTTTTTTCAATTCAATCTTTTCAAACTTAGTATAAGCAAAATACGATTTATTTTAGAGTTAATAACGGAATTAAAACGCTAGAATTCGAAGTATTTCAAGACTCTTGAGCGGAAATCTGATTGAATTGATGAGAGATTTTGAATTACTTGGTGATGATTTAAATATTCCTATTTTTTTGTATGCTATATTTATCGTGTATACTACTTAAAAGCAAATTAAGTATACTGGTCCACTCAATGCATATGTAATATAAAATTATTAGATACAGTTCCGCGGGACCCAATTGGGCTAATCCTTAATGGCGAATTAGGATCCAGTTTCGAGATCATGCCTAGTCCCGGTATTGGTTGAACAAGTATGTATAAGAGATAGAGTATGTTCGAATGTACAGTAGTATATTTTGGGGAATGAAGGGAATCCTCCCCTCGGCTCTCCGATTCGGCCTCTTCTGCTCTGTATGGACTGCGTATGAATTTAGTGAGGAGCTAGATATTGGTAAGAGCAGGAGTGCTGGTTGTAATCCGTAATGGTCTTGGCCTAGGCAGAACTACTCGTAGTACATATACATACATATGTAAGTACAGTGCAGTACGTAGTAGTAGGCGGGAGTGAAGAGGGCGGAGGCAGGAGAAAGACGAGGCATGATCCCTGTTTTCTGCCAAACTCAATAAAGTCCTTTTCTTTTCTTGACTTTCACTCTACTTTCACTCAGTCTCTCCTCTAACTTGACGTGAGGAATCTAATTCCAAAAGAAATATAAAAAATTGCTCAGGATTTCAAAACAGGTTCTTCACTCCACTCACACTTTTCCCTGGTATCAACCCAGGGCGGGCAGGGTTGGGAGGCTGTTGTATCATCACATCATCCGTATCCCGTAGCATTATCCTTTTATAAAGCACGCAGCTTGGCTCCGTTTTTAAAACGTATCGTAGAGACTGATAATCATTAATGTTGAAATTTAATACGATTTAGTAGCCAATGGCTCTTGGGCTTGCTGCTAGCAGCTAAGACTTTCGTTTTTATTAAACTAAATATTTTTGAGAATTTAAATGTGTCCGAATGAAAACAAAATGATATGCCTTTTGTTCGGTTTTTATGGATAACAAATATTTTGCTAAAAATTGGATGATGCCAGAAAAATTATACATTGAGACCGAAAGAAAGTCAAAATATGTGAATTGCTGTTTGTTTGGTTTGTTTTTTAAAAAATATAAAGGATATTTTGAAGACTAAAGGAATTAATTATTGGCATACAATACTCCCATTTAAAGAGTTTTAAATAGTAAATTATTTATTGCAGCAAAATACTCATAAAACTCATCTTTTATACTAGCAAACAAGCCCGCGCTAATGCGGAACTAACAGTTGGATTTAATCACTACAAACAATTCAGCTAAACTTTTATTGATTATAAATAATTTTCAATTCGAAATTAAATTCAAAAATTCGAGAAAAAAAATGAATTAAAAGAATTCCTTTGATACATGCGCCGACTCATTCTTCATCTATTCAACTTCGGCGTGTGGCTTGTGTACCCTAGGACTTATATAGGATTGTTGGCTTATTGTTATTATGTATTATTTATTATGTACAAAGTACAAGTAAATACATAAATGGACATTGACAAATTATCTTTTCGGTGAAGAGCATATTTTCTCGTAGCTTAGAAATTCGAGTTTATGACTACTCCAAATTATTACTTATCCCTTAGTTATATAATAAGAGATAGCACTTTTTAATGCAAGCAACTAATCAGCCTTAGTATTATTCTTCAAGCGCAATAATCAGTTGTCTTTAGTTAACTACAAAATTTGTTTCCAAAAAATCCAATTCTTATTAGAAAGCCAAGCAAGCCCGCGCTAACGCTTAACGATTAACTATGTCTTCTAATTATGTCAAGGGTGCATCGACCACCGTTATCAGTATATCCACTAAAATAAAGGCACACATGCCCATGCACCCTTTCCGCGTTAGCGCGGGCTTGTTTGGCTAGTAATATATATTTGCGGAACAAAATATTGAATGATCCTGATAATATTGCTTATTATTTCGGAGTGCCTCCAGAGGATTTTGTCGACCCTGTTGGTTAGGTGGGTAAGTAAATAAGTAAGTGAGTGAGTGACAAGGGAACGTGGAGGAGCGGGCCCCAAATTTCCCGTCCTTCTCGTTTATATTAGGCTGCCCCGGCCCTGTGGGTAAGGTTCGGCTTGAGCTGTCCGTCTCCGTTCGGATTAAACCCTCACAACTTGTCATGTTCGTTCCCATATTATTATTCCCATTTATATTTCCAATTACCCGTCTCAGTCTCAAATTCAATTCAAAGACTTTTCCCCCTTTCTCCGCGGCGGCGGCGGCCCTGTGGAAGGGCCTGCCCGACGGGCGGGGACGGCTCTCCCGGGACCCGTTAAACTATACACGTCAAAGTACAGAGTACACAGTGGTAATACTACTATTACAGCGGCCCCCGGTCGCGGTCCTTTCTTTTGTTCCCCACAAGTAATACCACAGGAGTAGTACTACACCGCCGCATCGTAATGGTATGGTAAAGCAAATGTAATTACGGCTACTCTTCGTCCCTATGCAATTGTACAATAGGCAATAGGTAATCATAGTCCATAATGTACTTACAGGACCAGGATATACGTTCCAGTTCAGCTGTGCTGATCACCACTGATTGAATATTCTGTCGAATTAGATCGACTTTGCGGCAAGATTATAATTAGAGGAATATTTAAATCATCACCAAATAATTCGAAATATTTCACCAATTCAATCGGATTTCCTCGCCAGAGTCTTAAAATATTTTGAATTCTAGCCATTTAATTCCGTTAATTATTTTAAAATAAATCATATTTTGCTTATAGTAAGTTTGAAAAGATTTGTGAGTAATTCGAGGTAATTGGTGAGGCAATCTGCTCAAATTGGTGAGAGATTTATAATTACTTGGTGATAGTTTAAATGGCAGCCATTATATTATATACCTAATTTTTTAAATTCATCAATATTGTTACAGGAGTAGTTTAATTTGAACTTGATTTGCTGTAGACTTGGGGTCATATTGGTGAATCCGATTTCGTAAATTATTTGCCGGTTTGGGTCATTTTAAAAAGGAGTAAAAAACATTTCAAGGGTCCCATGTGGCGATTCGCCTGCTAGGCTCAAAGTTGTATTTACCCATTTGAGCATTTACCAATCAAACATTCACGTGTCAACATCCCGAGGGACCAGTGCCACTGATTAAATGTTAAAAAGCCGTACTCCAATATTGTTACTTAGTTATTATTATTGTTGCATTATTGCGCTAATACTATTACGACCACGGAGTGAGTTGACCGATTCGACCATTATTTAAGCGTTTCTCAGCGTCAGAAGGCCAACATGAATTGAGAATTTTAACGAATAGCTAAACTCCTTTACTTTTAGTGCGACATTCTTACTGCTTATATAATGTGTACGCATTTGTATGTACAGCTGTGACTTGCGTGTATTTGAGGTGTGAAGTAAATAAAATCCAGATAGTCACGCAGATTAAAAATAAAACTTGATCAACAGTGTCGAAGCCTAAGAGTCTGATGACTGATGATTTATATCATAAATGCTATTATTATTTAGGTTATGAAATCCTAATTTGTCTATTACGTACTACGACGGATACGTTTATTAATCCAAGGGTGATCTAACTCACTCTAATACTTTCCTGTTCAGTAGAATACTAGCGGCTCCGGGAGCTTCGTGTAGATTTTCTTTTCTCGGCTAACACTTAATGCTTCACGCTAAACCAGCCCAAAGTTCCCTTGCTTTAAATTCAGCTCCATCAAACAGGTGATAAAATGGGCTTAGTACCTAATTACCATCTTATTAGAACTCTCATCCTCATATCACTGCTTTCCTTTGAGAAAGTAAACGAAGTGAATGGGAATCTTTCAAAACTTCTTAATTTACATGATTTCGAGGCCGAGGCGAAGAGGCTGCTACTCTCCCGGAACCTGGGCGGAGCCTGGACTTACCTGGAGAGCGGGGCACTGGAGGACGAGACCGTTTCGGAAAATGTTGCCGCTTTCCAAAACTACCGAATCCGGCCGCACGTCCTGCGGGACGTTTCGGCCCGTGACCTGAGCGGAACCGTCCTGGGCTCCAGAGTTGAGGTCCCGATCGGGATCTCTCCCTCTGCCCTCCACAAGCTATGGAATCCGGCCGGGGAGCTGGCCACAGTCCGCGCAGCCGCAGGAGCCGGCTCCTTTATGATCCTCAGCTCGGCCTCTAGCGTGAGTCTGGAGGAAGTCGCCAAGGCGGCTCCGAATGCCACCAAATGGTTCCAAATGTTCTTTCCGAACCGGGACGACCCAAATGCTAGTCAGGACCTAATGAGGCGAGCCGAGGAGGCGGGTTACTCTGCAATCGTTTTCACGGTGGATTCCCCGGTCCTGGCCCTAAGGTACTCGGCCAGTAGGGTGGGGTACAAGTTCGGGGAGAGCGGCCTGGAGTTCAGCAACTTTGTGAAGTACGGAGGCCTGCCCAAGTCAAGGGAGAACGGAATAACTTGGAAGGATCTGGGCTGGATAAAGGAAATGACGCGGCTTCCGATTGTGTTGAAGGGGATCCTGACTGCAGAGGATGCCCGGGAGGCTGTGCGGGCGGGTGTGAGCGCGATCATCGTTTCGAATCATGGTGGGCGGCAGGTGAGCTATTTCATTAACGAGATACAACCTAACTGTTGTGTCATGTAACCCATCACCATAAATTCTGGGGATTCGTAGTGGTTCCCGATTTTAACAGTAGCAAACGCATGGTTTCAGAGGTACCATTAAATCTCAGTTTATCCCTAATTGGAATGTACTATTCAATTAGAAAATTTTAAAATCATCTGTTAATTTGACTAAGAGTCAATTTCAAAATAACCGCGATTTGCGATGGTACAGTAATTAATTTAGCCCGTTAGATTGAACTTAGGCGTGGTATCCTTTAGCACCCACCCCGATTAAGTATTAGCCCCTGAATTGATGGCTTAAATTGGAATAAAATTCAGCGCCCCGAAAACCGTACTCCGCGTTCGCAACGAAAAAAACCGTTGCTTAAATTACAACTGCCTGTCTCAACCCATAAGTAGTCATAAAGTGCCGAGGTACACTTAAGAACCCACTCTTTCTTTTCTAACCAATCCTCTTATATAAGTTAGTCTTTCTGTGTATGCCTCTATCTATCTATCTATCCCTGCGTCCGCGATTGAAGTTTTATATCAACAAA
>JAQFZY010000598.1:0-24417 GCA_034696285.1 Hypogastrura burkilli | reverse complement strand
TGGTGGGCGTCGGTTGAGAAATGCGACCTGTATCGTTGAACGCGTGCAAAGTCGGTCATAATTTTATAATAGTTAGAAGATGCCACATTTTGAAAAAAGTAAGAACGTAAACAATGCGACCAATTACATTTGTAATTCTTGTTATAATGGTAATTTCTCTAATTGGCGCAATGATTCAAAGCCGAAATTACATTTTTAATTCGTTGGCTGTCAAAGAATCAAAAATCGTTCAAAGCAAGCTATTTCTACTTGTAATCAAGCTTCTATGTTTTCTAAAAAACAATCGAAAATACGATACTTTGGAGGTCGAACGCAGCAAGAATTTCTAATTTTTCGCCTGCTGCGCAAATCCGCATTAAATATTATCCCAAAATCCCAGGTTTTTACCCAAGAACACGCCGAAAATACACGATATGGGGGATCAAACTGAGAAAATTTTCGGAACGGAAGATACCGAGAATTTTTTCGGCCCCCTCCTGAAACTGAAAGCCAGACACGCCCCTGGTATTAAATCCCTGGTTTTTCTCCTAATAATATTAATATTCTCTATTGGAGATAACGGCTCTGTATCTACCTGATTAGAATTAGACTGTCTTGACGGGTGAACGATAATATGCAATTGAAGATTTTTCCTGGAGTGTAAGGTCGAATAATCTAATACAACTCGCAGTTATCATAATTGGCTCTGGAACCTATCCCCGGGACCTTCTTGTAGATCGAAATACTGTATAGATTGGACCCTAGATTGCATACCTGGGCAGAGAGTATCCTTGAGAGCATACTGGGATAGGGAGCTGGCCTCGTCGGGTACCTCCAGTCAGCGTTGGAGGTTGGAGTATTTACTTTACATTACAGTACTACATAGATCGAGCCGATGCAATTGCGAAACGAAAATCTATCCTATCCCTGAAAGTCTGTTAAGCCTTCGGGCATAAGGTCGGACTATAAACTCTCCCCCTTTAAAATATTTCTGGCAAGCACAATCTTTTGAAGCTTCTTCTATAATTTTTTCCAAAATACATTGGGGATGATTAGCCAAAAATCCCAAGTTAAACAAAGTGTTGATGGGGGATATATGATATTTTAAATGTGCAAAATTTACATTTGTAATTCCGTGCCTGTTCTTGGCACACGATTATTTCGACATTTGTTTTTTCGAGATTACGAGCTCAGCAACCCTCCTCTGTTCTTTTCTGACGCCGGATTTTCTTTCCTAATACGTTTCAAACCCTTGAGCTAATTAATCGTGGTAAAGATTTAATTCCTGTTGGGATACATAATGAGACAATGTAGGATGAAGGACCTATATGACCGCCGCCGATGTGCCCATGCCGATTAAGATTTAACATGTTAATATCAAGAAGTGTCTAAACAGGAGGGGTGAGAGTTAGGCTGCTGTAGTGATAGTGACGTAGTACTACTATATAGTGTAACCTGAGACAAGAGAAAAGTGCGGGAAGTGGGAATGGAGGGCGAGGAGCACGTTTAGCATTTGGTAATGTCTCCTGTTGTGACAGGAGTCCTGTCTCTTAAACTAACTTAAACTAACTGAAAGGTATCATTTTCTAAAGGTGATACTCCGCCAGAGTTGTCAGCAGTGTTCCGACTTTTCATTTGAAATACCTAGACTTAGAATGGAGAAGGTCAATGGTGAGGACAACTTTCGAAAGAAAAAAAAGAATAAGAAGTGCAAGAAGGGCAAGAACAACAAGGGGAACAGGTCAGGCTCTGTCTCCGTAGCAAATGACGAGGTTGAGGTTATGGACGTTAGTGACCAGGATCAGAGTGTGCGTGAAAAGCACCACGTTTTGGCGATAGATAAACCAACTGATGATCACAGTGACGAAGACATCGCCAACGTTGTAAAGAACTTACCTGTGGCGGAGGCTCGTGAGAAGTAAGTGGACATATACATAGTACTAGCGGGCCCGGCATCAGAAATTCTGCTGCGTAACACCACAACCCTGGAGCGTAACATTGGATTTCTTAACTAACCATAGAAGAATCTCACTAGAATAGAAAACCCAGGACACTAAGCGAAAAAACCGACCACCCTGTCAGCGACCGCTTCGCGGCTGCAGCTCCAGTTTACAAAATCCAGTTTACATAATTCGTCGTATTTTTAAATTCACAAGACAATTACAGGGTATCGCACACTGTAGAGTATCCTACATCCCCGTTGTCGGGGGTGTCAGATACTCTTGAGTACCTATCCTGGGTCTCCGTTTTTGGGGTTGTCAGACACTATAGTGCCATAGGTTCCCGTTTTCGGGGGTGTCAGACACTCTGGAGTACCCTGATTCCCAGTTTTTGGGGTTTTCAAGCACTCTAAAGTGCTTTACGGTGCTCGAGAAATCAACCAAAAACGGTTTAAAAATACAATTTAGACCCGAAGTGCATCAAATTTGATGCAGGGGGAGTCAAATATAGTTAAAAACCTAACCTGACGTCGACTTTTTGACTTAAAAATTAATTCACGTAGTCTCTAGTATCTCTACTTTTAATTGAATTTGAAAACAAAATGTCTAAATTGTATTTTTAAACCGTTTTTGGTCGATTTCTCGAACACCGTAAGACATAAAGCTACGGCCCACGCCAAATTTTTAGATAATTTTGTTCTGAACAATTGTAGCTTGTAGCTAATAATATAAACTGTCCGGTCACGTCCCGAAGCGTCCAACTGGAAAACGTCTCACATCTTTTTGTATGTATTATACAAAACAAGTACACTGCATAAGTTGTTCATTTCTTAAATCCTATTTAGTAGGACATCTTTTGACGCCCTCGCCATCAAATATGACTCCCCATGTGACATGCTTACATGTAACAGCATGGGGGCATCTTTGATGATATCGACCGGACTGTTCTCTGGGTATTTCAATCGTACACCTGCGAGTGTGACATTAAAACTCACCATGCAGGTATTGCGAACACCTACGACATGTATGTGTGACTTTGTTCAATAACGGTCAGACGTAGGATTTAACATGCATTTTATAGAGGATCATTATCAACCCCACATGTGAAACTACTACATGACAGAACAGGAACCTTGGTCATCGTCGGACATTGTGAAAGAAAACATAATTCCTATATGCACCAATTGTATGTTGCTATGGGAATGGGAGACGGAAGACCGGCGGCAAAGTGACCCGTTTTTATTAGTGTTTAGTAAACAGTGGAATATTTCTGGAATTGATCCGCTCCGCCCCCTTTCTGTTGCCGACCAATTGTAGAACGAATAACAGGGTCAGACAGACAGACGGAGATTTTAGCGTGCATATTACGGTGGATTACTTCAATAATGGCTGTTTGATGTAATATAAATATTTTTTGAAATGTACAGCTCCCTACTACTCTTTAGTTCGGACACATGTAGTTCAAACCTACTGCGGTGACAAGTTAGGATTATTTCCACAGCTACTATCCTTTAATTAAAAAAATCGGTATTAGATCTAATTTGCAGAATGACCTAGAAAACATTCATCGGGTGCGGTTGTCGAATCGAGTTTCTGTGCATTTAGTTGTCCATTTGTCTGAACAACTGCTACGTGCCAAAACATTTGACGTTTTCATTTTCAACTTATTCCTTCCATAGATTAATTGAGGAAATAAAACAGAACGCCGTATTAATTGTTCTTGGAGAAACTGCATCTGGAAAAACAACTCAGATACCACAGTACGTATTTGAGGCTGGACTGAATCGGGGCAAAGCAATTGCTATTACACAGGTTTGTTTTTCAAGCTAGTGTTCTAATATAACACACTTTTCGTTCGAGCCCGACTTACTGCATCATATTTATTTTTTGAAGCCTCGACGTGTAGCAGCCATTAGTATTGCCAACAGAGTAGCTGGAGAAAGGGGGGAGCCGGTTGGTAAATCAGTAGGATATTCCGTAAGATTCGATGAGATGACTTCACCCGCTACTAGGATCAAGTACATGACTGACGGGATGTTATTACGTGAAGGAATGTTTGACCGACTCTTCAGTAAATACTCGTACGTAATTTTGGATGAAGTTCACGAACGAACACTCAATACGGACCTGTTGCTTGGACTTTTAAAACAAGCACAGCTCGCCCGAGGTCATTCAAACAAGGGACCGAACAGTCTTAAGCTAATCATTATGAGCGCAACTATGGATGCTGACAATATGCAATATTTTTTCGACAAGTAAGCTTTTGTTTTCCCTCTCTGAGGTATACTGTTGTGTCGCTGCGGATAGCAATTGAGGATTGGGCATAAATCCGTTAAATTTCCTTCAGTTCTAAGGTGGTGTTTATTGAAGGGAGACAGCATCCGGTGAAAATATTATGCCCGAAGGAGAATCTTGGCGAGCATTGTTACTCTACAATGACTCTGATCGCGGGATTTCATACTACGTATGACCTCAAGTGAGATTCCTGCACAAATTATTACAAGTAAAACATAAAATTAATAATGTAAATACTCTTGTAATTTTAATTCTGTGTTTTGGAGCAGCGATCACATTTTAGCATTCCTGACTGGCCAAGATGAAATCAAAACAGTGGTCCACTATTTAAGGAAACTGAAATTGTCTAATATGGAAGTTTATCCATTGTATTCTGCCTTATCCCATGATGCCCAGCTTCGAGCCATTAGTAAGCCAACAGACGGAGTGCGACGTGTCATCATAAGTACTAACATTGCCGAAACCTCGCTGACGATTCCAGGAGTTCGAATCGTAATTGACTCTGGTGTTGTGAAATCAAAGTGAGCGCTTACTATCCTTTGAGCGATACATCTTCTGTTTTAAGACAGAGCCATACAATTAATTTTAATAACATTTTAGATCTGTAAAGTATTATTTGGTCAAATAGGGTCCATTACAACCGGCTGGCAATCGATTCTCTTCAAATTGTGAAAGTATCTAAGGCTCAAGCAATGCAGCGGGCAGGGAGGGCAGGGCGAGAGCGATCTGGTGAATGTTACCGTCTCTACACTAAGGACGAATTTAATGCAATGGAGTCGTTCAACACTCCGGAAATTCTACGGAGCAATATCTCAGGAGTTATTCTCCACCTTCTGAAAGTTGGCATAGACAATCCTTCTTCCTTTGATTGGCTGGATCCTCCTCAGGAAGAGGTATTATTGGCGGAACATTTACGTGACAGGTCCTCGGTAGCCACCTTTTCAAAGTGAATTTATTTTTATGATTGACGTAGGACTTGGAAATGGTGGTTCAAAGGCGTACCCACACGTATTTTTCTATTTTCTATGAGCGCCTTCCGCATTATTTACTACTTCTAAGAGCAGGTTTACCTAAACCGTATTTTTATTATAAATGCAGGCCCTGTATGCTGGTGCTCGGGAGCTCCTGGAGTTGGGAGCTATTCGAAAAAATCAAGAACCGCTACAGTTGACAAATCTTGGGCGCCTAATGGCAGCAGCTCCTCTAAGCCCTGAGCATGCCAAGGTCCTATTGAGCTCCCTACGGTTCTACCTACTCGACCCAGTCGCTTCAATCCTGGGCGTTCTCTCTTCAGAGCCCATTTTCCATGATTGTAACAAAACAGTGGAAATGTCGCGTGCCCGGTTCTATTCTCCAGAAGGGGATTTAATAACTTATCTCAACGTCTTTCGGGAGTTCAGACGTACCAAATTTAAATCATTTTTTTGCAAGACTCACAAGCTCAATTCCAGGTATTCTAGTCAGCAGGCATGTCATATTTCGCCTCAGCTAGTACCCCCTAAATATTATACATTTTCTCAAATAGAGCCTTGACCTATGCCGTAAAAGTACGAGCCCATCTTATCGACTACTGCCAGTCTGTGTACCCCGATTACGAGGTCAAGACGCACAAATGTGAGAAGGAGTATGAGAGCGAAGGTATCCGAAAACTGTTCTATCAATGTCTCCCGTCCCATATGGCCACATGTGAGAGTGGGAACTCCTACCGTTCGAGAAGGACCGAGACTGAGTGCCTACAAGTCACTATTCATCCTTCCTCCGTCTTGCTGAACAAGAAGGCGAAAACGCTTCATTTCACGGAAGTTACTCAACTCGCGGGTGGGATCAATTACATCAGTCATCTGAGCCTTCTTGACCCCGCTTGGTTAGGCCTTCCTCGTCTCTGAGAACGTGTCCATTTGTCCTGCTGTCCAGACAATGTACTTATGCCACCAAAAGAAGTTCATGGAACATTTATTGTCATCAAATTATTTATTAAGTATAATTAATAGTATACGGAACTGAGACAACAGGTCATTGGTGTTGACTTGTCACTTACAGTAGGTGTACAGTAGGTGAATAAACAGATTCTTATTTGTTAAACAAAAAAATTGTTTTGAAAAATTAGAATGAACAATGATTAACACGATTTGTCAAAAGAACACAAAAGCTCGGGTCCCGGGTCCACTCCTATCAATATCAACGTTTTTCCTTCTTACTAGTTTTATCCATTACTCGTTTTTGATGGTTCAGCTGAGGGAAGAGGTCCACGCACTTCTCGAGAGCAGTAGCCGCAGCACGCATCTCTGCATCCTGAATGCTATGACCTGTTCGAAAGACCAATTAGATTGGTTATCACCCTATCTATTTTAAAACATGTAGGAATAACGAGTAGGACCAGTAGTATTTACCCCCGCCGCAGGCTAATCGTTTTCCTCGAAAGTAGACAGCAACAATATAGATCCTTGTGTTGGTAGGCCCGAGGGACTCAATAACTTTGTAGACGGGAATATCCGGCTCCTTCCCATTCATCGCTCGCAAAGTCAAACAACACTGTTGTAGTTTTGACTTCGGATCGTTCCACTCTTGCTTAACTATTGAGTTCGTTAGTCTGCGTACATACATAGATGTGGAGGAGAAAAGGGATTTATTGTAATTCGAATTAAAAATGAGTACGAATGCGGCCGGGAGGAGACTCTCACTTACCGAGGAATGAAGCAGACTTGACAAAAAACGATACACGGAATGAGCCCCTGGTCTACGTATAAAGCTCCAAGAAAGGCCTCCAGCAAGTCGGCTCTGTCTTTGGTTTTCATTTCAGCCTTAGGATCCGCTCGAAGTGCGTATTCGGGTAGATTCAGGTCATCACACACTAAAGATTGGGTCCGGTTATTCACCAAAGAACTTCGGAGTAACTGTCAAAAATGATAGTAATGGAGACTCCGACATGGAACGGATCTAGTGCACTATCAAATTCGTAAATGGTATATTCCATAGCAGTGCTTCTTACCGACAAATGGCCCTCGTGATGGTCGGGAAAAAATCGGTACAAGTATTCAGAGGATATGAGCTGGAGTACGGTATCGCCTAGGAACTCAAGTCGCTGATTAGACCCTCTGTAAAGCAAAAAAGCAAAAGCTGTTCAAGCCCAGTAAAATATTATAGAGCTATCGAGTAGTTCATCTTCATACTTGGACATTAGATTGTATCCAAGGCTCCGATCAGTGAACGCTCTTGCCAGGAGTCTAATATGGTTAAACTGGATCCCAACTGAGTTTTCAAAAGTATTCAGCTTTTGGAGCGCTTCCATGAGTCCAATTAAATGCCGATCTCCTTTAGGATGCTCACTTTGAAGAGGATGTCGTGGATAATCACGCCAAACATTTCCAAGGGGTCCATCGTCATTAAATAGGGTGTTCCCAAAAACTCGGTCCGCTTCCTATTTACAACAAAACTAAATGTACCACAGGAATCGACTCATATTGGACCCAAGCACCTACCATTATCCCGCCGTCCAGAAATATTGCACCCATCAAGGCTTCGAGACAATTGGCCATTGCATGGCGGAGCTCAGAGTCATGGCATAAGTCACTCCCATGCGCATACAGCATGAACTGGTCCAGTTCCAGCGTCTGATTATAGACAAAATTAATACGCTGTTAGTTACGAATTATGTGATTTGCTCAATTTTTCAATTTACCTGCGCCAATCTGGCAAGATGCTGATTCTGAACAATGGCTGCACGATAAGTCGCAAGTCCCCCTTCTTCCAAATTGGGGAACAAATGAAATAAGTGAATCGAAGTAACAAACTCAACTACAGCATCACCCAGAAACTCCAGTCTCTCATTGTGAGTAATTTCGGACTGTGTCTCATGAGTCTCTCCGAACCTGTTGGATTGATAATAGGTAAGGACAGGTATTAGGTCGGGTCAGATTAAACGCAGGATGCCTATTGCTCGGACAACTTACTTTGCCATGATGTTAATCAAAGTATTGATTCCTCTCTTCCTGGTTGAGGCATAATGAATCTTTCGGTCCCCATACTCGGGTTGACGAATACCACAATTAGTCAACGTGTTCCTAGCGTGATCAGGATTGGTGCCAAAATTTTCACGATAGGACGGGTGTGTCAGAGCCAACTGGAGTAAGTAAGGAGTAGTAAACCGATACAACATTCTCCTCTCTAGGTGAGCCAAACTATTGTGAAATCTGAGGTGTCCCACTAGGACAGGGATAAGCATCGCGTGCTAAGGATTTGTAAATTGGCAAATTAATTATTAGCGAAATCTTTGGTAGAACATGGATTCTAGATCAATAAATTCTGAAAATTCCACCTACCTGCACGATGTCACAACAAAGACCCGTTCTTCGAAACCCCTTACACGAGACAGCCACTGTTACGTCCCGCTTCATTGTGGAAGCTGTCCGCATTTCTTGTAACTTCATCTCTTTGGCCACCAACTTCCTCTTATCCTCTGCTGATGGCTTGGGCATGTTTGAAAGTAAATGGCGATACTTGACATACTGTCTCCATGCTCTTTGATAACCTGCATTCCCGGCATATGAGAGCTGGGGTGGACGAATTCCGAAGTGAACAATAAGCGGAAATGGGAGTCCCTCGTCAGCAACTAAGACAGTAGAAAGTCACTCCATAGCGAATAAATTTAAGAGAGAGTACGAGTACATACAAAGTAATAAGTAACTAACGTTGTTCATGATCCCCAACATCACGGTCGATTTGGTCAACCCGAATGGCTGCCGGTTTCATTCCCCACTTTGTAACAATGGTCCCTTTGTGCTTATCAGCTACATTCTGCCATTCAGTTTGTTCAACAGTGTACAGCTGACTCAAGTCTTCCTCTTTCATCACCTCCTTGTCACTCTTCAGAAGATGAAGAAGTACCTGAAATTAGACATGAAAGAAGAGTTAGACACAAGGATCCGCCTCCGTTTCTATCAAACTAGCCCGATAAATTATATTCGGTTTAAGACGGTATGACTGTTTTCGTACCCGACTCATCGACAGAACTTCCTTCCCATTGTCCGGAAGAGAACGGACGAATCTTGGGAAGATGTGAAAATTCGGACAGGTGGTATCATCGTCGAACTCTACCCCAAGTTTCATGTCCACCAATTCCAAAACTTCCCGAAATAAGTAGTCTTCAAATAGTTGAAGTTCCTTTACACAAAATGACTCGAGGATCTTCTCCTCCTCAATGGAGACGTCATAGCGTATATTGAAACGAATCACAGAGCAAGGCGGTAGGACCCTGAGGTCGATCGGCTGGTGAGAGAAGACAGAAAATCCTTCAAAGTTATACGTGTGACTATCATGTTGGATCACAGTGGGTTTGTTCACAATAAAATTATTGAGCGGGGACACGGTGACCCGGTAGTGATGAAGACGAGATGAATTATTGGAGTAGGGATTACAGCGTGGGATTCTAGTCTCTCCGGCATAGAACCCATGACGGATCCCGTTCCGTCTGGCCTTTGCGCTACAACGACAGACAGGGCCATCATTCATGAGGCCAGGATCGTTGTGCCATAGCTCCGCGTGAAGCCGCCTTGGATGCTTCTTTCTTCTTTGGAGCTCATCATTTGCCTTGTCTGTTCGAGACGGGACTTCATCATCAGATGACGAGTCACTAGAGCTCGAGTCAGTTTCGCCAGACTCCAATTCCTCTCTCTCCCTTCCCTCCCTTTCCTTTTGAATAAGCTCAACCATTTTGGCTTTACCAATGTCCTCTGCTTCCACTCGAAGGGCTCTGGGCTTGTCCACCAAGGTTGCTTGGAACTTTTGGCATAGCTGCTCGGTCCTCGAAGTCCCATCCATTTCCCTAGAAGAGTCGGATCCCGATAAAGCGTGAATTATTTATTCGTAATTCCGACCCTACTTTTACAAGGCCTACTTTTAAGCTAGCTCACCCGTTTGATTTCCTCCCATAATATAAGTCATCTGGAGCGGACCTAATCCAGGCTTGGACCTGATCACCTTCTTCCTTGTCGTCGTCCTTCAAAAATGCCAGTGCATACTCCATTTGACCTTTACTGAGCGGCGGGGTTTTCGAAACCCTTGAGGACCCAACAGCTGACGCGCTGCGTCTTCTAGGCAAGTCATTAGTGACTCCGACTCCGGTTGTATATCCTGACGAACATTTACCACTTCCCTTCTCTTTTGAATAATTCCCGTACTTTGACGCTCTCGTTCTCATAGGTAGGCTCCGATCTTCATTCCTTGTTAACGGCTCAGAGGCCCGACTTTTTCTATCTTTGGATGGATTCCGCTCCTTTACCGACCCATTTCTCCTGCTCCGATCTTCGCTCTTTACTACCGACTCCAAGTCACGACTTCTTCTCTCTTTAGATGACTTCCGGTAATTTGCTGGCCCATCTCTCATAGCCCTGCTTCGATCTTCGTTCCTTATCTCAGGCTCTGAGTTACGTTTGTGGTGGGACCTGTGCCGGTCATGATCCCGTGAACGAGTTTTCGATCTAGAGCGGGACTTAGACTGATCATTCCTTGAGATTCTTATTCTTGATGAACACTCGCGTCGACGGTATGATGGTGACCTGAGCTTCTGACGATAATTCCCTCCAGAAGACTCGTGGGAACCCCGGCTTATCTTCCTCCTTTTTGAGGACTCAACGGGAGACAAATTGCTGCTTGGGCCGCGGCCTAGTGACATGCCACCATCCACGGGTTTCGATAAAGAGGAATTGAAGTTATTTAGTAAATGAGCACCTCGGTCTTCCTTGTCCCGACTCCGTATGCTAGTTCCAGCTCTTGAAGAAGATCCCGGCGGAGACGGCGTGTGATAGGATCGCTTCTTATCCCTCCGGTAGTCCCGTCTACTGTCGCTCCCATGCTCTGCCGTCCCAGGAACTCTGGTACCGTTCTTGAGTGACTGGACCCAGGCATATATTTCACGAGCGTCGTTCGGATTAGGCACGAACGTTGTGCCTAATGATGATCCAGGGGTATGCAGGGGTATTGGATTATGAGGTATATCCCAACCATTGACAGAGGTCAGAGTCGGAGTGGCACCTACTAAAGGTCGACTCTCCCCACTCGACCACTGTTTTCCTGATTGGTAGCAGTAGTTATACCCATCCCCTTCTCCGCCTCCTCGTGACAAGTCCGGACCACCTGAAAATAGGATTACATCATTGACAATTCGTCCTCATATATGTGGTAATATTAAGTGCAAACTGGTTCTTGCGCATCAACGTTATCACATCAAGTTATTTAGCGCTTAAAAGAAGTAACAAAAACAAAAACTGTGTTAACCACAAACGATATAACACCACCACCACAACATAAACTTTTAATGGCAAGCAACTCGATTTTTTTCCATTAGGTACTCTGGAATCGGCGACTGACGACACAATTTGTAATTACTCTTCAATAAACCGCGCACACCCAGACACTTCCCTCAAATATTACGACGTTTATTACCGCTAACGTGCCTTCTGAACTGTACCGAAAGAACACTCCTAGTCCTACTAAAGTCTAGTACAAGTAATAATACTGATAAATGTGAAAGCGGCCGATCTCGACAATAATAGTAGGTACCTGGTACCTATTCTCCTTAACGATTTAATAATTGGTACGAAAAATAATGTAAGACCACTTGCCTGTTCCGGACTCACAACCATTGTATTGGGATCGATACATGTGGAAAATATTAAGCGAAGATCCTTTAAGAAATCTGAAAAATAAGTAGCAGAAACCCAGATATCATTGGTAAACTAACTCAGTATGATTGCAGCTGGCAAGTGACAACATTTCCTGTAGTACAAAGTACATGATACATGGTAGGACATGTACAACTAGTCGAAATTCATTAGTAGATAAGATATCGTAAATATTAAAGTCTAAATGTTCTTACGGTGATAAGATCAAAGATTATTTTGGTCACTAAATATGACTCCAACCTTCTTAAACCCAAGCAATAATATTAAAGTAGGTAGGTATTATACCTAAAAAACAAGCAATAAAAGCTACTGAAGGCATTATTCCCAGATGTAATCGCGAATTTGTGGGTTCTCCCTCAAATATTAAAACAAAATAGGGAACAATGTTTTAATATGTAAAAATATATGTATAGATAGATATTACTTAATCCCAGCCGTGTATGGCTTAGAAACTTACATGTAGCAATCTGAGCTTTCCCTCAGGTCGTGTATGAAACAAGTCCATATAGAATAATAAATCCAAAATCAGACATCAGAGGCACAAGAATAATATTATCACACATTAAGTAGGAGCGTCTAGAGTCTAGATGTCTAGAATACACTTTTGTCGTTGTCATGCAGTTGTTCTAAAGTAATAAGTATTCAGAGTGTGATACGATGTGATGTGGTGTGTAGGTCAGCCTCCGATCTCCTGTCCTGCATCCTGCATCCGAAAAGTAAAAAATAAAGTAATTTTAAATGTCAACTTTGGGAACCCAGCAAGATAAATCCTGGGTAAATCTACATATTTTTGACCAGGAATACCTTTTTGGGAACCTTACTTCAATCAAGAACACAGTCGGCTAAATACTAATTATTATTGAGTAGGTACCTAACTAAAATTAAAGTGTTTGAGCGGAATGATTGTGATGTAGTAGTAGACGTAATGTAAAAAGATGTAATGTTGTAGAGGGGTAGGAAGTAGAAGGCGTGAGACCTTTTCAATTTTTAGTAGCCTCACTCTATGACACAGCTTGAGCTTCCCTTTCGTCCGACTCCACTATACGCAATGCGAGGGCAAGCCGGGCCAACAATTCACCGGATTTTAGTAGTCATAATTATAACCTTAGAATTGCTTTGAACAATACGACATGTTGATAGCATCTTCTGTAGTTGCATTGCACGTAGTGTTTAGCAACGGCACTGGAAACAGGGCAGGATTCCGTCCCGGCCCCGGCTGCTGGCTCCTTCACTTTCACGTACATGTCCATTCATTCTATGTACATATATGTATACATATGTAGACTAGGCACTTGCCCTGCGCTCGGTCATCCAGACACATAATTATAGGTAGTGGTACTTATGAACTCGTAATCTAGTCTAATCAAGCGCAAAGTCGTGTCACCAGTCACCTTTTACTTCTGTTTAAAAACTACAGTATGTAGGTAAAATAACATTCTTCCGAAACGTCGAGGGACGCGGAAAGGAAAAAAGATAGGTAGGTACCTGAAATGGAATGTAATGACTACTGCATATCGTGCAATTTTGTTAAGAATTCACTCGCTTTTGGTCAATAATAAGCTGTATTTACCTTTGAAATTTCTATTACATGTTGCACTTATTTGTAAACATTTAGTTGTGCTTTGCCACAACCCAGGTGTATTTTTATTTTTAGTTGAATTTTTATTCTTTAAAAAAATCTTGCTTTCAGTCGCTTGGGACCAGAAGGTGCAATAAGTGACCGAAAAATATAAATGAGAAAAGAACTTGAAAACTGACACAAGAAAAGAAAAAAAAACTTTCTCAGATTCCAGTCTTTTAAATTATTCTTTTCTTCAACTGTCTGTTACTGGGGGTGGAACTCTAAGAATACATTATTTTGTGCGAGGATGAAACATTTTTTCTCATGTAGACCATGAGGGTTTCTCTTCAGGAAGGCCTCTTTGTTAGTCCAGCTTATGAGAAACAAATGTTTCATCCTCGGACAAAATAATTGTATTCTTAGAGTTCCACCCCCAGTACTTGCAAATGTCATATATGATAATGCGCTTCACCTATAGTTCGAGTTTAAATACAACTAGTAGCCCCAGCACCAGAAATTCTGGTGATTTTTGGTGGTTCACGATTTTAACAGTAACAAACGTATTAGGGTGGCCGCCAAATGCATGCGAAAAATAAAGTTTCGAATTTTGATGAGCCTACGCCCCAGATCTACTAAATATTTTACAAAAAAATTTCAAAAAAAAATTGGCCCGATTGGTGGAAGTTTAGGGGTCGAGCAGGTAAGTGAAAGTTTTTAAGATGAAAGTCCATGCTAAACTTATCAGAAATCGTTTTGTTTTAATTTCTCGAAAAATAAATGAGAGTTGAAAACTTCAGTAAAAATTCATCATATAAGTAGAAATGTATTAAAAATACCTTTTGACCCTAGTCCACCTTCGAGGTGACCTAAGCAGGAGACCAAAAGTCAGGGAAAATGGTCAAATTTATAAACATGGAATAGTAACAAGTGATACATGTTTCCAGGCTAAAATTGTCCGAAGAATTCATTAAAATGTTTTTTTTTTATAAAAAGTAAAATTTATTTTAAAATTTTGATCAAAATTTCGAAAAATCCAAAAGTTATATGTGATACATGTTTTCATGCTAAAATTTTCTAAAGAAGTCATTAGGAAAGTTTATTTTTGATAAAAAGTAAAAAGTTTTTAAATTTTGGTCAAGATTTCGAAAAATCTAAAAATTATATGTGATACATGTTTTCATGCTAAAATATTCTTAAGAATTAATTGAAAAAGTTGACTATTGCAATAGTGGTTACATCCCGCAGCCTTACGAATCGCACATGCTTACCGGTTAGACCGCGGCAGATTTAAAAGAATTTTCTGACAGAGTCGATCGTACAGCGCCCACGCTAGAGACAGACAATCGGAAACAAAATGTGTAGCGGATACCTATGACATCTGGCTTCCTAAAGGTAGGGTGCCTAGAATTTTAGCTGACAGGTTAAGAGTACAAAAACGTTTTGCACGCTGGGTCAGATTCCTTGCTCCGAGCCGAAAATTTAGCAAAAAAGCGCCATGTTTCCAGTTAGCTTCTGGAAGAGCTCTATCAAGGAGACCCAAAAAATCTTCATCCACGTTAAGGGCTAGAGGACAAGACAAGGGCTCATGACTATGACTCGAACTCAAATTAAGAGTCAACAGAGTCGCGTGCCTGGGACGACCATCGAAGACAAATAGACAAAAAACGTTAATTCAAGGCCTGCTGCTGGGTACGAACGAATGCAATTCTTCTGAAAAATATGCTACCACAAGCCACACGTATTTACGCGTATTACAGCAAAAATTTGGACTGTTAACGATATGGCATCAGAGGCAGGAGAAAATTAACTAAAGAGAAGTCTGACATTTTCCGGCATGACGGCGCTCCTCTAAATAATACTCATGTTTTAATGGCTGCGCTGCATAGTTCCTTCTTGATATTTAGCCTGCATTCAACAGACTAGGTAGGCCTTGGACGCAGTGACTTTTACCTGTTTCCAGAATTTAAAAATCACCTAATGGGGAACAGTAACAACGACGCTTCGGAAATGTTGGCCGGGAGCGAATTTGCGTTGACTCAACGAAGAAATGTTTATACATTATTGAAAACCCATGTTCTACTGGAAGGTTGGGATTATGCCTCTATGGAAGCGCGCTTTAGGCATTTTCACATACGTTTAATATGCTGCAGAATAGAAGAACACGACGATTCTTGTTTCACACAAAAGCCATGCACATACGTGTGACGGTGTGACGCCCGGTGGATTCAGCAATAACGTGTTTTTACTGTGCCAAATTACTACATAATAATCGCCTTTACGTGAAACGCGCGTTGCTGTTGCTTCTCCCTCGGAGCATGATAGTGACAGCTGCAATGTACGTTCAATTCAATATGAGACAGGCTCTGGTCTCATGCTTTGTGACTTGTGACAGGATGGACAGACAAGCGAGAGACGAGACCATCCCATAAGACCCTTTGGTCTAAAAGCCATACAAAATTCCAAGGTAATGTGCTTTATAAGCGTGAAGATATATTATTATGTAGAGGATGTGTAGAATGTTTTTTTTTACGAAGATGTCTTGAACTTTGGACGAAGATTATAGGTACCCGGGGTACCCGGTACTTATGGTACCCAAATACCAGAAACCGGCCCACGAAGTATAATACATAGGAAAGTTGAATACAGACCTTTCCTTCTAAATTGTGTGTAGTCAAGTTGAATACCGTAGTCCGTGTGGTAGTCCGTAGTATTCCTCTCTTCTACGAGGAGTTACGAATTATACATTTATGCCGGTTCTTCGTTCTTGCACTATGCAGGTAGGTAGGTGGCATAGCCAACTGCTTTCACCCTTGAACAAAGTCCCTCTTTTTTTTAATGGAACATAAGGGGAAGTTTTTCCCGAAATTGGAATTTAAGAGAGCTATATGAAGTAACTCTCGCCTTCGCCTCATTAAATGCCCTTTACGCTGTATTCCATAGCATGGAGAACTTTTACCTTAATAAGCAGTAGTAATAAAACAAAAGACAAAAAACTTTCACATGAAGTATTTATACTCGTTTTTAATTTCATGATTTATTTAAGTAACGTAACAGCAATAGCAATAACGCTGAATCTTCTGAAACTCATTTTCAGGTTTCAGACTAGTGCGTATATATAGGTAAATAGTACCAATTCTTAGCAGTAGCGGTTAGCGGTAGGAGATATGCGGTTACGCAGGTAATACTGTCCTATCACTACTTATCTAGTTAACAAAGAATTATTGGGGCCTCTATGAAAATAATTGACTATGATGATAAAATACAGCTCAATCTATTCCCTAATCCCTAACATGTGAAATCAGTAAACACAGGTAATCAGTTCATAAATACTCCTACATTTAAGAGGCATAATTCAGTCATCTAACCATCATTATGCAAGAAAACGAGAGTATGTATGTATACGACTATTGGAGTAAAATTATATTTTACGTATCACAAAATTTAAATCGCGTAACAATACAGTATACAAAAAACGGAAGGGGAACATTGAACTAGATAGATACATTATTGTGACTCGAGAAGAATCAGTAGGAAGTGATTTGTGATTCGCTATCAAAATATTCAAGCGTATTCAAGAAATTGAAACATTAGAAAATTAGAGAAGCATAACATACGGAAGCACGGAAGCCTTCGGTTCTCTTCCGACTCCAAAATCTATTTGAGACTAGTCCTTTATATAATTTGTTGTTTTCAACTGGATGCTCCTGATGGAATCCTTCCAGATTTCCAGGTTTCGGTGAAGGAATTGTATGTATACAGTGCACGGCAGGGGTGCAAACATTAGGTGTGGAGGGAGTAACTCTTGATATGTTACAGTCGATTGTTAACCAGTTTCGTTCGCACTATTACTGTTTACACTATTGAGGTCAGCATTCCGAGCCAGGTTTAACTTCTCAACCCATTTCAAGGCATCCTCCTTACAAGGGGCACAGAAAAAGAAGCACTTTTTACCACTCCCTTGTCCTTGAGCAATTCGGAAGGCTCTGTCCCGCTCCGTGGGCGGAAGACTAATTATGTCTGTCTTGGATAACTCTTCAATCATTTGTACTGATACTCCAGGTATAGGCGTAGCAGTCATTGCCTAACAAGGACGGGCACAGAATGAGTATGTTAGGAACGGGATTTGTTTATAAAACATTGTTTAATACAGAGTTATGTACACCTACCCGCTCATCAGACTCTTTAGCGTAGCAGTAGAGGACAAAGTCACTTCGTAGGGCAAACCATCTTAGCGTCCATTCCTTCTTACCTCTCAATCGTAGGTTTAAATAACCGCTGAGGACGGCTGACACACTGGCTGGAACCTGAAACGAGACGAAAACATATAGCTCAACTCCATCGCCAGGTCAAAGCGGGTTTTTAATACTAATGCACTTACATCTAGGACCCCGTGAACTTGTTCCGAAGGCTCATCAGGTGAGGATGGATTGGATGATGCGCTCTTTCGCTTCTCGGCTTCCTTCCCCTGCAGGATTATTTTACACTGGCCACAGACCCGACTTAATTTCCCTCCAGCGTACTGCATCGGGACTTTGGCACTCGAACATTTAGCACATATAACCTAAACCAAAGGGACCAGAATATTCGGCACTATGTGTTCATCGTCCGTCATTTGAATATTTTCATCCCCAGTTGACTTACAATTCCACAGGCATGACAATGGTGCCTTCGCTTCAGCAAAGTGAACGCAACATCACACTCCATGCACTTGGAGACCGAGTCGCTTTTGATTTTGGCCGGCTCCTTGACCCCTAGGTCATCCTCAGAAGGACTGTCTGAACCAAGTCGAAGGGAAGATTTTCGCTTCATTAAATCTACTCTTGCCTGATACATGGCTTCCATCCAAGAGCGCTTCTCGTCCGCACGCCTGAAACGAAATTAGAGGTAAACGTTGGTGGAAATCATGGTAAAAACTGGAAACCCTATTTTCAACGACTGGCTGTCATTATGTCGAACTGTAAAATGTCGAATTATCACTTCGCCGAACTCACTGCGCCGAATGGTTTGAATGTCGAATCGATTAAATGCCGAAAGCTTTGAATGTCGAACCGTTCGAATGTCGAAAGGCTTGAATGTCGATTCATTTTAATGTCGAAAGCTTTTTGTGTCGAATCGTATGTAAACCTAACCTAACTAACCTGACCTAACCTAACTTAGCCTAACCCTACCTAACCTAACATCTAACCTAAGCTAACCTGCTATTTAAATTTAAATGATTCGACATTCAAACCTTTCGACATTAAAACGATTCGACATTCAAACTTTTGGACATTCAAGCGAGTCGACAGTCAAACTTTTCGACATTCAAACCATTTGACATTCAAAACTTTCGACGTAGTGTTAGGGGTAAGAGAAATTAGGGTTTTCAGTTAAGCAGGGAAATACAATAAACTGTCAACTCACTCAGTATAAAGCTCAATCCTCTTATGATCATCCTGAATATAAAACGTATTTAGAACCTCCAAGTCGTCTCCCTCAGAGATCGTCATCTCTCCGACCTCCAGTTTCGCTCTCAGTTGATACTGTTGTCCCGACATTATGTAGTTGCTCCGAATAGAGCACAAAAGAACCATGTCTGAAAACTGTGAAAAATTGGAAGGCAGCATCAGGATTAGTACGTCACGAGTTATGAATGTTCTGTCATCTTCAGACGCACCAGAAATAGGTATCTCTCTTGATGATCCGCACTTCTGGCTGAGATTTTGGAAATTTTTCCCTCCTTCAGTAACATTCGAGTTGGACTTACTAAATCCATTACGCCCTTGATTTGCTCTTGGGCCTCGAGTAATTTCTTAAAACTAACTATTCGTCTCATTGCTTCGTTGGCATGCTCGGCAGCCTTTGACACGATCAGTAAGGCTTCTAAGCAGAAAAGTGAAGGAGAATTTGAACTTGAGATGCTTGAGACGAGTTAATAGTTAATAGGAGTGACCATTCCACTTACGCTCAGTGTCTTTCTTATCATTAGAGTCGTCGGAAAGTCTTTTCAAGTAGGCTTCCAACAAGAGTCGGTATCTCGGTATTCGTTGGATGGGCCCAATGAGATGATGTGTGATTGGTAAATTCAAGCATTCCTCCATAGTCTTTAAGCACATTTAAATTACGATAAGTACATAGGGTGCAGCTTTCTAGCCAGTACTAAGCTAATAATTCAAAACAATATGAACTTACTTGGATTTCACTGATGATATTCGCAAATCTCGGATTCTTATCCTTGTACACGTTGATGAGGTTAATTGAGTTGTCAAAATTTTGAACGTATTCAGAGTACATTTTGAGGAACGGTGCCGACTCTTTCATTATGTCACCTGCCAAATTGAATTATTAATTACCTGTTGGAATAAAGAATTCGAGATAGGAAAGAAAGGTAGACTTTCCTCAGTCCGGTCCAGTCCTGGATGGGGCCGTATTAGTTCCCCGTTAAAAGTTTTAAAAAACGATTTGAAAACAAGTTTTTAAAAAATTGGGAGATGCTTTTTTTTAATTGTTGTATTGTCAACTCCAACAACTAATAAGCGTGGACCTAATTAGGTTGAACGGGGACCGAATACCGGAGGGCCATGGACCATGGACTGGACTGTACTTACCTATTCTTGGGTCATCCTCCCATGTTTCCAGCCTCATCTCAAGTCGGGGTAGTAAATGTATTTTATGGAATTGGTAGAGACTCTTGACGTTACAGAACATTTGCGTTATGGTCTCAGGAGGAAACATCTGCTGAACACGATTTTCTTGAGCCACTCGAAAATGAAATATTTGATCAATGAGTTCCAGGATCTTAACATATGACCTCTCGGTGGTCAGGAGCTCCTGAGCTACTTTGAAACATCTTTTATGTTCGGGAGTCTTGGGCCCTTCGTGCGGCACAGGTTCTGTATCCCTATTTATTTAAGTGTCAAAATGAAACACTTCAGTTTAATACATTAAAGCATTGCGGATGATTCGTAAGCAGAGTAAAATTACTTCATTGTCTCCAAGATGTCTGCATTGTCCTTATCAATTTCCGATGGACATTGAGAGGCAGTATCGTCTTCGGAAGGCTCGTAGGGCGGTCTATCCATGATGGGCAACGGTTTTTTGGGGAAACCTATCGCAGGTTTAGCTGAGTGCCCAATACTTCTAATTATAATATCATCATCATCCTCGTCATTTTCAGATTCCGACTCAGAAGCACCATATGACTGTCGGAGCACGACTCTCTGATCCTGGTACGCCGCAGCCCTAAATCACCAAAGTTGTTAAATTCTGAGCTGAGCTCACATTGAAGCAGCCGAGACGGATCAAATGGAAACCATTACCTAAAGGCCCCGTTACAGGACTCAAAGACGGCATGTTGTGACTGTGAAGCACTAAAGCTGACTTTGCTCTTTGATTTGTGCCCAGTGGAGAGATCCCAGGTGTTCCGATTGTCTTTCAAGTCCAACATATTCCCCATGGGTCCCATAGGATTATCCGCCCAGACCGGCCCTCCAAAGTTTATGAAATTGAAGGGTGCCCTTTTGAAGGGAGAAGAAGGGAACATGGACATGGAGTCCGGGGAGGGATTGCTATTGCTAGACCCGACCAGAGCCACCTCATTCCCCATTGAACCCAGCTCAGCCATGGATGAGGTTGATTCGAAGCCGGAGTTTGAGGAGAAGCTCCGCGTCACTCCAACGGCGGCCGTGGCCGACGACGAGGCACTGATCTTCGTCTTAGTGGCCGTGATCTTCTGATTCCCTTTGAGTATTCCTCGCCGTCGAAGCTCTTCCAGAACCTTCTCCGGCACTTCCTCCCCGCCCTCTCCGCCACTACTACTACTAATACTCGTCTGGATTGAGGAGGTCTTGGAGCCAGCAAACATTTGGGACATCTCAGCCCTCCCACCGCTTAGCGAGATCCCGTCCAGAGAATTGCTTGACAGGATCCCGCCTCCGCTCCCATTCATAAACTGCTGGAAGGCCAGCGGCTTGTCGAAGCCAACTGTGCTAAACCCGCCAGCCCGCATTTCCATGTTCTTCCGCATCATCTCGGATAAGTCTGTAGCGTCACCCGAACTCCCCTCCATTTCCATTATCATGGGGAAACCACTCTGGAAATGAACAGTAATTAGTAAATAGTGAATTACCGAGACCTGCTATACATACGGCTGGGTTCATTTTCTTACTTGGCTGATTTTATTTGAGGAGACGCGGACGTTCTGGACCTGACTCTGTAGAACTCGGGTGCTCACTGACGAAGTAATACTTTGGTTCTGGCGTTCTACTCTCCAAGTCCCGATCCCATTAGTACTATCGTCATCCATATCCATTATGTAGACCTGCTGGCTTTAAGTTGAAGTCCTCCTTCCTCCGCCTCCTGTGAGCCAACAAAGTCATAGGCATTAGTTTAAATTCCAAAGAAAATTATAAATAAATCCTTGCTCTATATCAATTGTGTAAGCTGCGGCCGGCGATCCGGTCCCATACACCAATACTTTTCTATGTATGTAGTACCAGTACATGCAATATCCTAGAATTCTGATCCCGTTGCCAAAAAATAAATTGTGCACAGTTCTCAGATGTCCCTACACAAAATATAGCTGACAGGCCGGCACATGTGTTTTCCAACTAACTTATAATATGTAGTAGTAATACATAGTAGTATGTATATGTAGTAGTTTAGTACATTAAACTCCCACACATCAAACGTGTCTAATTCGTAACCATAGTCCTAATAAATGTATCAAAGCTTTTTGTGTTTCGCATAACGTAACGTAACTATTCTAGCTCCACCGAATAACTTCGACAACTGATAAAATTAATTGAAATCTTTAACTGTGTGGATTGTTGTGTAGAACTAGCCAGACTATCTAAGCCAGACAGACTTACGGTATATGATATACGATGCAAAGCTATTTACACTCGGATTTCACAAATTCCCCACAGCTAAAGTTAATTTTCAGAGTTCACATTCACAGGTTAAC
Organism: Hypogastrura burkilli; assembly: GCA_034696285.1. Taxonomy (NCBI): domain Eukaryota; kingdom Metazoa; phylum Arthropoda; class Collembola; order Poduromorpha; family Hypogastruridae; genus Hypogastrura; species Hypogastrura burkilli. The sequence continues at coordinate 2,019 of JAQFZY010000598.1, read as the reverse complement.
AAATAAAAACGTTAGCTTGCTATGCCTTAAATTAATATTGGTATTGATGTAAATTAATTACACAATTCGAAACCAAAACCTCTTTAATTCAACTGGCGCTTAGCTCTGCACTGCTTTTAGCCTGGGCTGGACACGTAAAAAATGCATAGCATTGTGTGATCTACTGTACCCAACTGTTCCTATATGTTACTTAGATATGTATATTACGAGTACAAGTTACGAATAGTATGTACAAACTGCAGTGAAGTAGATAGTGGGCTAATTATTCAGAGCCTCACTGGACTACTCTGCCTCTTCCTCTATCTATGTATAGTACTTCAATGTCAAACCAATTTATATATTTGTAGAACTCTGATAAGGGCTTCTGGCTAATTATTCTATGACGTACGACAACGGCGACTCCTCTCGCCTCCCACATTTGTACATATTTTTGAATATTTGTATTGCCCATTCCATTGCATAAGAATGAGTCAATAATTCCGTCATACCTACACAACATACCTACATACATATAAAACTGTAAGATAACGTTGCATTGGGCTACATGCTACACAATAAATAGGGAAGGGAGGATTCAGATTGAAAAAAGTTTTTTCTACGAAAAAGTATAGGAGAAACAGGTTTTTCAATTCCACTGAGTTTCAGGACTTCCCTGACACTGACCCACTCTCCACAAAAATGGATGGAATTTGACGGGACTCGTCCATGAAATCGTTGAGCATAACAAGGCCATATTTAGGCATCGGGCTATCCCCTGAAATGTTCGAAGAAATCGATTTCCCCCTAAATTAGCTAACAGTTTCGGCTGCGGCGCAATATTCACTTCTAGCCCATGAATTCTTCATCGATAAAAAAAAACGTTTAAAAATGTCCCTTTGAAGGTGTTAGAATGTGCGAAAGAATCTCTTAGTCTCCGGGGTAAATAACATACTCAATTGTTGGTGCCCCTCCCGAAATCCAATCCTAAATACGGCCTTGGAGGTATCACGTTTGTCTGTTTTCCGTGGAATATTCGAGTATGTATTGTGCGGGGGGCGGGGGTGGCAAATAATACTTTGTAGATATAAGTCTGAAATTACAATGTTCACTCTCATTCGGAATAGTTGGATTTTTTAAAAGGAAACTTTCAAATATTCAACTTTAAATACATTGCTACTCAGCTAATTGGAAATAGCTGTGAGACTATTGGAATTATTAAAGATTGCCAATAAATCCTTTAGGAATGGTCCTAATATTCAACTACCTGACTATTCAATCGGACAATAGTCACCAAGTTTCCCCGCTCTGGCTCAGGGTATCTATTTATGACTAAAATCACTGCAAGCTTATTTCCCAGCTCAGTACCACACTATTGCACTGGTACGTATTTTCTGTAGGTATGAGAGAGTTCCAACAGTTAGTAGAACGTAATTTTAATAAATTACTTTTCGGACACTTTGTTGATGAAGAATTGATTTCCAAGCTTCCAAATCTCTATACAGATAAACAATAAGCACTAAACTGCAGGAGTCGACGTTTACAGTAAAACTCGGAGAACGATTAATTAGTTACTACATATAAGCCTTAATACTTAATAAAGTCTAAACGGTTAGCGGCTAACCTTTTCCCCGTCGGAAATGGCTGCTACTACTACGAGAACTTGGTATTCCGACGATGCAGTGCAAAAGTTTCGGACGCCGAAATGACAATTAGAAATTAGAGTGAAGAGCGGAAGTTGGGATGAGGAGGCGAGACTCCTATAGCTACTCCAACTTTGCCTGACAAACTAATACTACCACTAAGCTGGTTCCACTTAAATTGCAATTGACAGTCAGAGCATAGCAGTAGCCATAGTAGGAATAAAAAAAGATTAGGGGGCTTACATGTTGTACACGACGGGATGAATGATGAGTAAGGAGCGGATTTTCGGTTCCGAACCTTTTTTTATGCTTTCATTAGAACTGGATAAAACTTGGTATCTCCACGATCTGTAAGTGTAGCATCTCATACATGAAGTTTGATAGAACCGAAAACCGCCGA
>JAQFZY010000597.1:0-24458 GCA_034696285.1 Hypogastrura burkilli | reverse complement strand
GGGCATATTTTGACTGTTTTTTAGGGCATAATAACATCATATTTCAAGGTTTGTTAGGGAATATTAACCCGTTCCTTTATTATTACACATTTAGGAAAATCCTTCTTTATCGAAAATGTTACTATTTTAGGACAAAATATTACTCGTTCAGGAAAAAAAATTGCTCTTTTAGGTAAAACATTCCTCGGTTTTAGTTAATGCGTTCGAAGCCTCCTCTGGGTTAATTTCTTCGGTTTCGGTGTTAACTTTCCAGATTTAAGTTAGGTTAGGTTACAACGTACCCAAAGTAAGAATTTTAAGCAACATTAGTTAGGTTAGGCTATATTCAGGCACGATTTATAAATTCTCAGGCACGTTTATTATTCTTCCTGAGATCGTCACCTATTTTCCTAAAACGGTAATATTTTTTCAGAAAGACGTCACATTTCTTACTGAGCTAAAAATACAAGCCAATCATTAATTCAGCCTAGGTTAGCCAGCTGCATATCCAGTTCGGATTTTAAGCATTGTTTTGGGCCCAAGCTTATATTTATTGGGCAGTAATTATTACGAGCCAAAACCTAATGTGCATTATACGTACAAAGATCGGAGCAGTATGAACGAAAAAAAGGCCGAAATAAGCGCATATGTGCAAGAAGAAAACGGTCGATATATGCACGATATAGGCGACATAAAACATCAAAATATGCAGAAGTATGTACAAAAGTGGGGAAATATAACAAAATACGCACAATATATACACATAGGCATATATGTATTTTTTTTTTTTTTTTTTTTTTTTAAATATTCAGCTTTTGCGGTTAAAACATAATTTTGTAGTTGTAAAACTATTTAATAGGTTACCCTTTCTCTTTTACTTCCAAAAGAAAAGTTGGACATATTTCGGTAAACTTTTTAGGTCGACATTTGTAGGGATCCTTCCGAAAATTTCTTAAAATATGAAATAAGTGATAAAATTAGGGGAAAAGACCAAAACTATAAAAAAAAATCTCCGATTTTCACACGAAATATTGAAAGACAAAATATATTCAAGCAATGGAGACAACTTAAAGTAAAATAGTGCTAATAATAACGTGACTACAGTCCAGTCCAGAGGACCAATTTTGACCCCCTGGTGGTTAAACTAGGTCCGGAACAAATCTGACCCCCGTGGGATCTATTTAGGGTACCATGGGTTATATTTACTTAGGGTCCCAGGGATGCGATTATGATCCCCGGGGATCTACTTAGGTATCGGCCTCGAATTTGACCCCGATCAGGTAGTTCACAGGACTAATATTTAAATTTTGATCTTGTACTTTTTTATTCTGAGCTCCCGTTTCCGAGAAACGGAAAAATAGAATGTCTCTCATTCATCATTTGTCTGACAATTCTTGGAATTATGGTGAAGCGTAAAAAATTAGCCGAATTGTGCCCCAGGGGGGTTCACATTTGACCCTGGCCCAAATTTAACCCCCGGGGTCAAAATTTGAACCCCAAACCGGGTCCATAGCTCCATAGTCAATTGTAATACTTTGAAGGGGCATAAAGTAGGCACAAGTCGTAATTATTCTTTCTTTCTGGAAGAACAGGTGCGAGATATAATGCTCGACGGCGGGAGCAAGCACGACGGAAGCGTGAGGAAAAGGAATTCCTCGAGTACCAGGCACTGATGCAGTGTATGGCTGTTATCCAAGATTCCAACAGTGGGCAGGGTCCAGCCGACATGACCCTCCTTGACCCTAACTTGATGGAGCAAGTAGCCGGAAAGACCGTCGGAGCTCCTGTCGTCCCTCTTCCTAATGACAGCCCACAGGATGAGAACGGACCTCCTGTGGTCGCTCTTGTTCCTATTGACAGCGCAAAGGTTGAGCCCGGAGCTGCGCTCAAAGTCAAGTTTACGGCTCTTCAGCGTCAGATCGGTAAGTACAAATCCTTTTCAGTGTTTCACTAAGGGGAAATGTTTTGCACATTCAGGAAACCCGTTTAATATATAAAAATACTACCTTTTAGGGAAAAATGTTACCCTTTCAGGAAAAAATTGTCATCTTTTTTTAGGAAAAAACCTTACGCGTTCAGTAAGAAATGTGACAATGTTTGAGTTAATCCGTTCAAAAACTCCTGTTGACTTTTTTCCTTGGGGTTTATTTATTATTTATTTACGTTGGATTAGGTTAGGTTACAAGGCACGCGCAAAGTAAGAACTGCATACGACCTAACCAAACTAAATGCTGCTTAATCTAACCTAACATTCAAAGTATTTTTTAAAAATCGATACCAAATGGAGTGGAGGCATTCAGATCGTTTAGGCTAACTTAAAGTACGATCTATAAAATCCGTGCCACGTTTATATTCTTTGCGACATCGTCACATGTTTTCGTAAAACGGTCAAATTTTTTCTTGAAAAGGTAACATTTTCTCAGCTAAAAATGGTAGCCTTTCAGTAATATTCATTAGTGTATTCGTATCTCTATAAATACTACTGTGAAGAGTAGGTGCGTCGATTATTCTACTATGCATACTAGTACCTAGGCATGTTCTTATACATACAGTGGTTCAAAGACCTACTGCGATTCAGTTATCATTATCAGCCACATAATAGCTATGGCTTGTACTTAATACTGTTACTATGCTATTAAGAAATATATTTTAATTTGAGCTTTGAACTTATTAACGGAAAATGTAAAATTGAGTAGAATAGGTAATTGTTTTTGGTAGGGTAGTATTCTAAACGTAACTTATCTAGAATCTGACGACACTGGATTTTCTTAGTAGTATGTTAAAGGCTCAATATCAACTTTTACTGTGCAAAATATTGTATGCTAAGCTCTATATTTTTGATGTAACATTAACATATCACTTAGTCGAAAACAACGGAGACAAGGCGTTATTTCCCTACCTAATGGCAATTTATTATTGAATTTAAACAATTCGATTCAAATTATTGGAAGCGGATTCGCAAATTTTATTACAAGTTTAATTTAATTTAGGCTAGGTGTGGAAGAACCTTTTTTTTTAATTCTACATTTAATTCTTAAATTCTGATTTAAGTTATCCTTCCTTCCAGATGGTTCAATTCAATTGTGGGAAGACATTGGCCAGGAACTAAATGGGATCTGTAGGGAAGTAAGTGCTAAGAAGAGAGTTGTGAGCCAGAAGGTCGTCGTGATTCCTGGCCTTGTTGGAACCGGAATCCGACTCGAGCTCCTGTCACGAGCCAATAAGGGACGGGCCCTTCTCAGGGCCGCCCTGGCTCAGACGGCAGCCCAGCTCCAAGGGCTCAAACGAAGTATTGGACAGATCAGCCAGGAGGCCGACGAGGAGATCAAGGACCTGAGCAGACTTTCAGTTTTGGTCCAATCCCCAAGGGCTCCGCGCCAGTGAATCATTTATCCGTCAGAAGTAAAATACATACTTGAGACGTTCTGAGTAATCCTGGAAAATACTCCAAAATTATAATTATATTCATTATTTCATATAATGGAATCTACTAATTGTAGAAAATGATTAAGAATTCTAGACAAATATCAAGCCCAGTTATATTACTGTTTTTATCGTTAATAATTAATGAGAAAGAATCAAGCTTGGAAAAAGCAGAAGGTAACATCAAAACACATATTTATGTACTTATAGTATTAAATTCAATGTTTAGCAGTTCTCTAACTACGGTTTAATATATTTCCTATGAAATTGTTGAATCATAAATACCACGTTTCATACTTAAAATGTTGTAGCCATATTCTTTATGATTTTATCATTTTTTACTTCATACTGTATAAATTGCTGTACTTAATCCAGCGTCGGTTTACTCCGTACCCTACTAAGTAATACTTGTCGATAATACTAATAGTCATTAAAGTAATTATGACATTTGGAATTCCGTTGGATATACAGATCTGTACATAATCAATTAAACATTATACAGTGGAATAAATTGAAGTTCGAAAGTGATTCTTTGGAGGTTATTGTGTTTCTGTTCATTTCTTTGGGGATCCTTATAGTAGCCGTTCAGATAGAATTCAATAACTTTGTTTTACTTTCCCGTAGTCAGATTTAAAAATAAATACAAGAATGAGTCTTTATTTCACGAATTGAAGAATAGCCTAATACAATACTTACTACACAGTGGAGTAAGCAGTTAGTACCTAACCTAGATCATTATCATAGCACAGTCAAATAATACAGATTTCCTGCATTTTATAGCCGTAAACGGGCCCGGCCTAAAGCTCCGATTATTTACTATAGTACTAGGGCTCAAGTATAAAAGTAGTTTCCACCATTTACGTAGCCTTTCAACGAAAAACGGAATAACTTACTCAATAATATCCGTTGGTCCTCTACTAGAGGTTTCAGGCTAATCCTGATTGCATAATGCATGTATAGCTTACCTACTACAGGTACTAAATAGATAATATGGGATATGCGTATCAAATCCTATTTAATGAGTAATTTATTCAGCTGTACTTATCACGATTATTTAACATCGTGGACGGGTCTAATGGTACTGAGATCAACTTAATTGTACTTCATCCTTTAGTTGGCTTTTGATTAATTAATTTAAACGTTCTCACACTTTAAGTTTCCTCTGAATACCTTGGCTCTTTTGAAGATTGATTCCTTAGTTCTTGTCTCCATTAGGCTCCTTGGACTTTAATACTTCGGCAGAATAGGTTGCATAAAGATTGTTCACAAAGGTCGGGTCGGACTATATGTAAATAACAAAGAAAACGACAACAGATGAAACAAAATTACACAATTATTGGTATGAGAGAATTCTAAAGGAATGGCTTAGTAATTAATAGGGTGGCCCCGAAGCGGGCATTTCTCTGCTTCGGCCGAGGCCGAAGCAAGCACGGGGTCTGCTTCGGCCGAAGCTTTTGGAGCATGCGTGTGGGGTGTCTAATGAAAGGTATCATTAATAGCTGGCTGTTGTTATTCGTGTAGGAGCGCGCGGAAGTCAAATAAACAAAGGATATCGTTTTCTGATTGTGTTGTCGTACTTGTCGTCGTCACTCGACTCTCTTGGACGGCCTGAGACGGTCTAAAGGTTCACTTTTTGAGATTTGCTTCAATATTTTTAAAGTCATATATTTAAAATGTCAAGTACACCTGTCATTCTTTTGAAATCTTCTGATGACGAAAGTGAACAATTGCAGGTGGAAAAATAATTATGCAGACTTTCCAAGGATTGGAAGTATTGTTAAAAAAATACCTATCATCACACTCGAGCACAGTATTTAATTTAGTGAAAGATTATTCTCTACTGCAGTCAATATCTACGAAGACTCGAGAAACCGACTTCTTCCTCGCCCTAGTGAGATGACCCTCCTGAATCGCAATTTGAGACTTCTTGAAAAGAGCGAGACAAATGGTAAATAATGTGGCCTAGATAGGTATTCTGAAACCATAAACTTATCGTTTTTCATTATTTTCTTTAGCCATACTTTTTTAATGAATTTAAAATTGTTCATCCTCATGTTGAATTAAAAGCTTTTATAAATAGAAATGAGGCGCTACGCTGCTCGTATTTTATTTAAAGTTGGTGAGCTGATATTCCCGGTTAGAACCGGAAGCACTGGTGCGGAAGTAAATTACACTCGCTTTAAACGTGTTATACTCTATTATTGAATGTGGTTATCTTGCATGAATAAAATAAAACCGATCTAAATTGATTGTAATGTTGTTATTGCGTTATCTTAAAAACTAAATAGCTCAAGTTTGGTTTCTTTTGGCACGCCGAAGCAGCGCCGAAGCGGCTGTTGATCCCGCTTCGGCGGCCGAAGCTTCGGGGCAACCCTAGTAATTAATAGTGCCGGACAAAAAATAAAGACTTTAGCAGAAAATGTATGAGGACAAAGATATATTATTTATATGCCATATACGACAAAGTTAGTGATGTTAGATTACATTACAATTAGGTTAGGTTCGGATTCGGACTACAAATAACAACTATATTCCACACAACTTTAACTTTTCCGTTAGTTTGCATAAATCTGAATTTTTAGGCGGCATAAAATACAAGCCTATACGAATACCTGGATACTTACACAGAGTTTGAGCTGAATAAAGCGAACTAATTCCTCCTTGCTTAAGGCACCAGGGACCGGGACCGGGGTCCGTTGAACACAGCAATTGGCCAAGGCAGTCCCAACCTGAGTCACTGAGCTCATTGCGGCCTGGGACAGGCGCCGCTGAAAACACACAAAACATTTGGTCCATTTTTGAAATTAAATACTTTTTTAGTGACACAAAAAAAAATATATATTTAGCCACGAATAATATTAGGTTTCATTTGAATCATACTTTTAAGAATATTTGTTGGGGAGCACTAGGGGCTAGCTGGAGCCTGTACTGTATTGTTAGTACTTACGTCTTCACAGGCCTTCGAGCGGACCCAGGTCAGCTGGGCCTCAGCGTTCCCTGGCATCTCCTTTGAGATCAACATTAGGTCCCCGTCTTGGCAAGTCTCCAAGACCTGATACAACATGTCCGGGTCCACTTCATCCAGCGTTTTCCCATGAATGTCATCCAGTGTGTAGCCGCCGCGGGCCGAGGAGCCGGCTCGGGACGGCTCAGTAGACTCCAGCGGAGTTAGGAACGGCGTGAGGGAGCTGACCTTGGCCGAACTCTGGGATCCGGTCAAGTTACTCTCATCACTGCTCAGGGACGAGGAGTCAAAGTCCGTACTCGGCTCTGAGACGTACGGGAACACAGAATTAAAACAAAACAAAATATAAACGAATCCGGGTATCAAAAACTGACGGTTCCGGTACAAAATACTTTGCCGGGATTTATGTGATCCCGAAAGAAACATATCTGAAATCTGCGGAATTGTAATTTTCCTTGGCAATATTTTATACTCACTTTTATACGAATACAAAGATTATTGCTAGGCTTTTATCTTTATAGGCATCACTCACATCACTTTTAGCTACTAGTCCTAGAAATAACCTTTGTACTTATTTGTATACTAAGTAAGTACATATAAACACTTCAGAAAATAAATAATTCCTCAGATTTCTACTTTTTTTTCGGGCACGAATTGTGAAATTACTCGACATAAACAAACTGTGAAACAAATAGAACTAAGTATACAGATTAGTTTTTCGGTAAACATGATTTTTAATCACTTATAGAAGTGCAGACAATTGCTAGGACTAATTAAAATAATTATGATAAGCGTTCTTTAAAAAATAATTTAACATTCATTTCATTTAAGAAAAAAAAAAGATTCATGAATTAATTCTGAGAAATTTCCTATTTCAATACCCCATTTTCGTCAATCCCAGAAAACAACGTATGTAATAGTAGAAGTGAGTATAAACATTGGAAAAGGGAATGCCCCAGATTTTTTACTTTTTGAATTCCAATCACTTCAAGCCCCATATCTTTCGGGAAAGAATCCTTTTTCCAGCTCAAAAACCACACTAAACCCCCAATTAAATCAGTAATATTACAACTACTTACCCTTACTGTACGACGCCAGACCAAGGTTCACCTTGAGCATAACTTCCAACGTCTTATTATCTCGCATTTGGGCCAGGCGGGCCGGAGGGATGGCACCCTTAGGCCTCGGCGGCGCAAGGATCCGCTCCAACTGCTCCACGGTCTGCATAGTCGCCTCCTGTTACAGAACAAAAAGGACCGTTGACCCTCGTACCCCCGACCAGCTAAATCCAACTCAATCTCTTCTGCCTTAGTCTCACCAGCCCAAAGAGCCTGTTGAAGATGTTCGGGAAATCCGAGGAACACTCCGGAACCTCTGACTGACTCCCGTTCGAAGGTGAGTTCGAAGACGAGTTTCGTGAAGACGCTGTAGCCGAACTGGGGACCTTCTCATTGGTCAGACTCAGCGGCTTAATCCCTCCGATGTTATTGAGGAGGACCTGGAAGGGGTCTAAAGGCAGCTCTGGTTTGGACTCTCCAGCGGGGTCTGGGCCCTAACAATTCGCATACGACAGTGTTACATATAAATTAAATCCAACATAAAACCACGTCGTTAACAAGCCCTCGTATTTAATGCTGCCCAAAAGCATAGATTAAGAAAATAAATCACATGTTTTCGCGGTACACTTAGTATTTGAAACTAATCACATAAGTAAAGTGTAAGTTTTTGACGTTTTACAACATATGACGGTGACTGCCTGTAAGAACACATGGCTAATTTTAAAAAACGAATAAAGAAATATTTTTCGCCAATATTTTTCGCTTTTAAATCGAAACGCGCAAAAAACATGTGTGATTTAGTATTTCTTTTTTGTTAATTTATTAATTTTTCATATAAAAACGCTTTAAAAAAAATACTCGGCCTGCTGATATTTACCGAGTATCTACAATTGAAAACGCCGAGTACGAGTACTTGGTATATTGGCCGAGTACTCGGGGCATCCCTAGGGAATAGTAACCGGCCTAAACATTTTTGTCCGACATCTGTACTCGCTCATTTCCATACTTATTTTGCATTGGGCTAGTTTCTATATTTTTGAGTACCACTAATATTAATTAATTTAAATTGAGCTGATTCTTTGTACTGTAAAAACCCCTTACCGACTGTGCTCGTTTCTTCCGCTTAATTTCCGCACCTTCGAGCATCTGAAGGAGCATGGCTCCCTCTGCTGAGATGGGTTTGGCGGGATGAGGGACAACGGTGGCTGCAACGGGCAGGAGGTGCAGAAGCCCACTATTTCCATTACGTACCATCGAGCACCCAATCCCTTCAAAGTGGTCGGCAAAGGCGGAGCACTCCGACTGGTTATAAAACCAAATACAGTATATACCTGAAATTGGCACCAAAAGAATGGACTTATGGTCGAGGTAGAGACTGTAGTCAAATTCAGAACTTGATTCAGCACCGATGTTCACAGGGTAAGGATGGAATTGACAATGAGCGGCTAGACGCTTCCTGCGGCTACAACAAGCATACATTCGACGTAGAATACACTACGTTCCTCCCTATTTCTTTCCTCTACAGTATTTATTACTAAGGTTAATCCTGATAGTATGGAGACAGGAGTTTGATAGCCACTAATTGAAATGTAAAATGTTAATAAGGTCCATTTTTTTAAGGAAACTCACCTCGGTTATAGTCACCACGAAACATTAGGAAAGGAGGGCTGACCTCTACTTCCAGCTCCTCTGCCGACACGACGGCATCCCAATGTCGAAGCCCAATTCTGTTAATTACAACGATCCCGTGTCCCGCCGACTCATTTCTGGAAATAAAAGGAAAAGAAAGATAAATGTATTATGCTCCTCAGTAGGCTAACCTTGTACTTACTTAGAGATAGTCCGCAGTTTTAAAAGCTGAAATCCATTATTCTGCTTCTTGCTCAAGAGTGACTCAACCAGAATTTTATGATCTTTCCAAACGGGAACTTTATTTTAGAATGGAATCCGTAGACCTTGCTTAAAAATATGAGGGAACCGGAATGGGAACAAGCTTAATTTCCATTTTTAAGTCAGTTCTATCCAGAATTGGCAAAAATGTTTTAAAACATTGTTTTAAAACATTTTAAAAAAAGTTTTTTTTATTAATAAAAAACATGTTTTAAACAATCAGAACATGCTTTAAACAATAAAAACCAGTTTTTTTTTGTTTTTTATTTAAAAGAAATATTTTTTTTCTATAAAAAAAACACGTTTTAAATTATAAAAACTGCTTTTTGTTTTGTCTTTAACAAAAAAACGTTTTTTTTTATTGATAAAAAACATGTTTTAAACAATTAAAAGCGGTTTTTTTGCTTGTTATTAAAGAAAACGTTTTTGATAAAAAAAACATGTTTTAAATAATAAAAAACCGTTTTTTTTTTGTTTTGTTTTTTTTTTAAAAAAAGATGTTTTTTTCCAACCCTGGTTCTATCCAATATCCAACACATCCTAAAATAAATCCCATCATTGGAGAGAGCATAAAATTCTGGTTTAGAGCGTCGGACCTATAGCAAGGAAAACGACCTAATGGGTTTCAATATAATTTTTTGAGTGTTCAATTTCCTAAATCTACTGTACGACAGATAGGAGCCCAATGTGGGGTTACAATTCAAATGAGACGAGTCTCATTCAATTAGAATACATTATGTAGCCAAATAGTAAAACCGCACTGCAGGCCAAGCCAGCTACGGGATGATACGAAATGCAGACGGAAGAATTCCCATCCCCAATTGATCCCCTCCAGTCTGCCTCATACTCAATCTTGCATATTCCGCTAAATATACAGATAATACACCCAGCGTGCTTAGGGATCGAGAAGACGAGAGCCAGTAACAAAAAATTCTACCTTTAATCATGCTTTCAGTGCTACAGCCAATGGCGAGTTCAGTCGACGCTAAATGTTTAGATTATTGTTTTACCAAAAAAAAAAGGAAGTTTGACGAAATTAGCCAAACTGCAAAGGATGTTCCTAACTCTACACGCATCTTCATAGAGACTTAAACATTAGCATTAGTAGTTGCCCGGAACCCCCAAAATATATTATTTAGCCCCCAAAAATATATATCTTAGCCCCCAGAAATATGCAGATTGCGAAACAGACATTGGACCCAAAGGTTTTAGTCGGTGTCTTCGGGATCCATATTCGAGGTGAGCGCCTGCACAGGCGCGGACACATAATTTTTGAAACACAGCAGGCACAGGCGGAGGCGGACCAAGCAGATGTAGTGATTAAAGCAGGCGCAAGCGTTCATATAGGCTGGAGGCGCAGGCGCAGGCGGGCCCAAAAACTTGCTGCGCAGGCGCTCTAATACACATGTTACTCAAGCTCCAAACCCGACCTAAGCCAACCTCCTAGCTTTGCTCGGTTCCAACCTTTGGTTTTGGCCCAAATGTATAGGTTTTGGGCAGGATGAAAGAGATAGAGTCCTGCGCCCCTCCCACTCGGGTTTCCGGGAAAAGCTATCACCGTCCTGGCACCAAAACACCCAGACTCTTCCTCGTCAGCCGACGACGACGCTCGCCTGCCCCTGACTTGTGAATAAACTGGGTTGGATTCTATAATTAGCCCCGGACTTTGTTGCAGTGTGGTGGTTCGGGTTTTTTGTGTACTCGGCCGTCCTCACTTCTCATTACTACTCGATTCCTTCGGCGTGGGGCCATGTAGATGACTACTGAGTTCAGAGTTTGGGAGCCGGGCGTAGTACAGGGACTCAGGGTGCTCCGGCAGACTCTCCACTACCACTAGTAGTGTACCATAGTAGTAATTCTAGATTCCGTGTGAGAACGGTAGCGATCCGGAAATCTCCACCCAGGATTTTTGGCATGCCAGCTGCCCGGGGAATCAGTAGTAGTGGAATGAAAAAACTGTCTTTTACTCGGATTTCCCGGATTTCTTCTACTACTCTACCTTTTGGAAAGTTTGAGATCGGGGAAGGGACTCGCAAGCCAGTCTATAAGTGGCAGCGGAGGACCCGCTAAGCTGGGAACCGGGTCTACGGGGACTACGTCAGTGGACGGGTGGAGGCGTCTCGCGTCTTTGACCCCCTCACAACTAATTTGAGGGCAGTGACAAGTGACAGGGAGGAGAGTGTGCCTGGGCCCAAGTTAAGCTTCGGCTCAACTCCGTCCCATTCTTTACTCATCAAGGAACCTTAGGAAGTTAGAATCGGAATTAATTATTGTTCGGATCCGTGTTGGTGATCTCTACAGGGATCCCGCATGAGAGGCCTCAACCTCTATCTGGGAACAAGGTAAGACTTATTGAGCCATTTTTGTATCAACTATTAGGATTTAAAAAAATTCCATGGAAACAAGGTAATCTGATTAGCAGTCTTTAGAAATCAGCACATTTAGGAAGCATGAAACTCTACTTATGCATTAGCTGCATTTGGATTGCTTATGTTGGAAATCCTTTGGAAACGTAATTTTTTTTGTGATTATTACGAATTTATTTTACCAGAACATGCTTCAACATTTTACCTTTAACGTAATTTAATTGTCTTTATGAGGTGACTAGGTATCCAATAAAACATAAAACATATCCAAAGGATGTCATGCCTTCAATGGACGCTTATAACTAGACTTTTACAGCTATCTAAAACGCTTGTATTTAATGCTGTCCAAAAAGTATGGAATTAAGACCAAACTAAAGTATGGAAATACAGACATCTAGATTTCAACACAGGTCGGGTGTCCAACATATGTATTGGCTCATGCCCATATTTCCTTTTGGGTTAAAGCCCATCTTTTTGGGCAGCACTAATATTAAGCCTATCTTTTTCAAAATCAATTCCAGGTGTGTAGTAGTAAGTAGTACGTGTTAAAAATCCGAGGTAGTTACTAAATGTGGTATTTACTATAAACGTATATACGTAAGATAATGGGAAAAGCTTGCCAATTTGAAGTTTAAAAAAATATAAGTACTGTCAGGTACAGGTGGAACTCCGTACATTATTGAGCCATTTCGATATAATGATTTTGGTGTTTGAGGCTAGACACTCCTACGTGTACGGAAAGTTTCCCAGTTTTAAATAGATAGGAGCAATATAGACACCAGTTGGGACTGGGACACCCCCGTCTCAGCCCCAACCCGAAATGTACGTCCTATATCGGCTCGGGACTCTGAGGATCCTATCTATCTACTATAATATACTACGTACTACCTAATACGACCCATAGCTTATATTTACTTACCGTTTGTACAGGATTAAGCACCCGACCGCTTCAGCGTCACTCTGTACGGAAGAAAATGTAGTAGGAATATTAGGAGGGCCCGATTAAAAATTAACTAATAGAACATAATGACATATAAGGAATACACTGTATTTTTAATTATGCCTCAACCCGAACCCGCAAGTGTGAGTTCAGAGTGTCATGATCATGACTAGGAATTAATTAAATATTATGCGCTCATGCCAAAGAAACTTCGTATGTCGTACCAAACAAGTTTAATTTGATACACAATGCACAGAGCTCAGCTGTGCGGCAAGTCATCCGCTTCTCCTTACTACTTGATTGTTGATACTCGTAATAATACCTAAGGGCTCAATCAATACTTGACTCACCCAATATTCCGTAAAGGAATAGACAGCCACCTGCGTGGCCGTTGTCACAATTTCCTTAAAGTCCCTGTCCAGGCGCTGGATGTTCCGGGCATTGAGATCATCCAGGGCCTCCCGGTCCGGCTCCTCCTTCCCTCGGTCCATTCCTTGAAAACTTGACCCGTACCTATATAAGAACCAATAACCAATATAAGCCTTATACTATTTAAAAAGTCGGGTCCGGATCCAGACTGAGTCAAGTGTCAAGTCTGAGGCTCTTTAGACAGACAACAGGTCAAATGTAGTATTTCTTCAAGTTCAAGCGGTCTCCCTAACTGGCACCACCCTCACCACCCACACCACCCAACACTATTGTCGTAAGAATTACTGAGGAGGTGCAAAATCTGATATGTTTGCCCACCTAAGCTGCTTTAGGGAGGTGCGGAATTAAAATCACTACTTCTTACGTGACGGTATTGCAGGGGTGCTTAAGTATGACGCAGACTTACGCTTAAGATTGCAGTATTAAAATTAGTCCTTGTCCCTGCTTTTGCTATACGGTAACGCAAATTATGTGGGTGGTACAAAATACAAAATTAGAGTTTGTCCATATAAGCTAATCCAGATGATGTGGGGGGTGCATATTAAAACTAGTAGTCCCTTTACGGTAATGCATATAATTTGGGTGGTACAATATTCGAATAATTTGTCCCTTCGCTTAATTAGTAAAATTATTGCCATATAGTAATGCGAATAATGTGGGTGGTTCCGCATGTGTGTTAATTTTTGATGGTGCAGAGAAATGGATTGATTAGGAACTACATTTAATATTTAATATTCATATTATATGTTCCGGTACTGTCTTCATTATTTGTGTTACCGTCATGGGCATTGGAGTATAATTAGAATTTTGCACCCCCTGAAATATGTATCTTATGCGTTAAGCCTAACTCTGTATAACTTCGCACTACCCCCCGAATTATGTATCTTAAGCGTAAAGCCTAACTATAAATAACTTCGCACCACCCGGATTATGTATCTTAAGAGTCATACACTCGCATCCCCTGCAATACCGCCACGTAGGAAGCAGTGCTTTTAATTCCGCACCACCCAAAAGCCGCGAGATGGGCAGACGTATTAGATTTTGCACCTCCTCAGTAATTCTTATGACAATAGCGTAGGTTGGTGCGGGTGGTGCCAGTTAGTGAGACCGAGTTCAAGTACTACCTACGTTACAACAACAGTTTGAATATACATAATACGTACTAATTGTATTGTAAATATGTATAGTATTCTAGTTATGCTATTTTTAATTACTTACATGACCTTGTCCCTTCCACTGGGCTTGGAACTGGAAATAATTCGGATCCGACTAGCTATTTCGTAGTAGTAGCTGAGGACGGAGACGTAGTCTGTCTGACCTGGCTATGAGTACAGTTTCGAATGTGAGACGAGTCCAATCCTCCTCCAAAAATTCCCACTGATTCTCCTTGAAAAGCGTATCTCCCGTTGCCCCTCTATGTCGTAGTGGTAGAAATACTATAATAAGAACACGACTCGGAAAATTAGTACATTTAATTTATGGAATTATTTTGCTCATTCAGTAGGAAATCAAAACGTTCCAAAGAAGCATGGAATCTAGAATTAATAAATGTTACTTAATGCTATTCCTATGTCTTACCGTACCAAAGTCTTTATATATTAAAAAGATCTGCATTTCATTTTCATCATTTTATTTCAAGCTAAAGCTATATATTTTTTTTTAATGTACATTTTCTATCATTTTCATAGTTTTTGTTGGCTAAATCTTTATTCATACAAGAGCTCTGACGAGCGCTTGCATGTCCCCTTACGTGCCGACGAATCCTAGCCGTGAAACAAATTATAAAATTGAAACGAATCACAATTTGTTTAAAATGAATTTGTTTTCGAATATTAAGTGAATGCTTTTAACGATTTGAAGAAAGATTGATGGTGTGCATCTGAAACCGATTTTAACTCAAGTTGACCTTGGGTAACTCTTATGGGTAACCTCTGGGAGTTATTGATGGGTTTGAACATGCTTAGTAGAAACGGATTCGTGATCCGTATCCTCTAACGGTCATTTTAATTTTTCCGCATGCTATGGTTTAGATGGAGATACCCCGGTGACCTCGAAGTGTCAAGATCCTAGAATAGTTCCTAGCGTATGACCCTAGATGCCTTAGGGCAAGTGTATAAGGTCATTCTTGACCATATTTTACCCCTTTTTGAAGGTCAAGGAGTCATCTGCCAGAATTGCACAATTGATTGTTAGAATTTATGCAAAAATTTGAGTCAAGGCCTATTGAAACCTCGGTTCTACGTTGGTTTGAGAGATGTTTAAATCGTCGTGCTATTTTGGACAAAGTATGAAAATATGTATCTAGACTAGCAAGTTACCAGATCTTATGATCAGTGAGGAATGGGAGGTAATTCGAGAAACCGTGTAAGGCTCTTCGCGTACCTAACTTTGCACCGTCCAAGACCTACCCGACCGTTATTGTCTGAAATAAATCGAATTCCACGCCGCCGGTACCACTGGGCACGTGTAAACCCGAGCCGACCCCTATTGTCTCCAAGACTCTTAAAAACAACTGGCGACACAGTGCCTGGTCAGTGCACATGCGCATTCCTCTTTACCGGCCGGAAGAGTTTATTTCGGTTTCTCGGGCTTCCGCCCATTCACCTGGATCGTAAGATTGGGTAACTTACAAGTTAAATGTAGAGATGTTGGTCACAAACGCTTTAGTCGGTGCATATTGCATATACTACCGAATTTATACGCGATTCATAATTAACACCAGACCTGAGACCTGAGTCATATTACTTTGTTATCATCTACTGTACATTTGTTACTTTTCATCATTCGTTTTGGGCCTAACCTACATAAAATAACACGCACAAACAGAATAATGTATGGAGAGCCAAGTGGAGTCTTGTAAATGTACAATTATTTTTTTTTTATATATTTAATTTAATTTAAATGAACTCCAATTTTTACTATTTTACATGAAAATTACATAATAATAAAAAAATACAAACTACAAATAATCGTAAGCTACGGCATAATATTAAAAGTTTGGATAGGGACGGAGCTCTATACGCGGAGCATGAAAGTGTAGCGTGCCTGTTATGCCGGGCGGAGCATAGAGGGGGCATGCTTAGCTAGATCCGACCGTGAATTGGGAAACCTATAGAATAAATGTACCTATTCATACCTATCATTACAATTCCGAATTTTTACACAATAAGGAGGGTAGGCAAGAATAATCTTGTTCCAATTAATCTTGTTTAATTTAAAAACCAGCCCACAGGCTAACAATCATTTAAAAATTATATACAGTGTGATGTTAAAGCTGTACATTTTATACTGGCCGTTCCAGCCCGGCCGGCCTCAGCGTCTTGTTTTCTGACGCCGTCTTTATGACAATAGGCCTGCTGGGCCCCTTCTTCACTATTAGCATTGCCAGATCTGATGTCTACTATCTTCTTTTATAATTCTCTTAAGCTTACAGATTGCAAATCGGAAATTGAAGACAAACAGTACCTAATACTTACTGATGGCATATTTAGTCAAACCAACTCCTTTTAACACAGATTTCCGCTCGGAAATTCATAATTTGAAATATGATTCGAAAACTACAAAGACTTGGTAAATTCAAGCGAGGTAAACATACGTCATACGTTGGGTTTAATGAAATAGTTAAACCGACTTTTAGATTTCCATGTTTCGAGCCGGGAAATTTAAGTATAGGAAATTGTTATTATTTCTCACTGTACAAAAAATACACAGTTTATTTTAGGACACATTAAAATAACCTTATTTATATCTATTTAAAAATGCGGACATGCATACCATTATTTCTGCTTCATAACTAAGGAACGACTTTCGACATAAAAGCATATTCTTACGGCGTATGACTATTGAAAATATTTTGCCTAATGTCCACGAATTCGGTCAGTACGACTTCATATGTGGACTTTCGTTTGACATATTTGAGAATATTTTAGAATTTTTGCGTTTTTAGTGCGTATTTTTTCGGCATATTATTTTTTTAGAGCATATTTTATGTTTTAAAAGCATATTTAGGTTTTTAAGGACATATTTTCCGTTTTTAAGGGCATATTTTGACTGTTTTTTAGGGCATAATAACATCATATTTCAAGGTTTGTTAGGGAATATTAACCCGTTCCTTAATAATAATATCATATTTCATGGTTTGTAATTGAATATTAGGCCGTTCCTTACTCATAACGTCTCCTTTCTACATAAACGTTTCCCTATCAAGGGCCTGTCAATACGGAGGCTCAAGAAATAGTAGTTCGGAATAATATTTTTGCTCCAACAAAAATATTACACATTCAGGAAAATGCTTCATGTAAAAAATGTTACTCTTTTAGGAAAAAATATTACGCGTTCAGGCAAAAAATATTACTCTATTAGAAAAAATATTACTGGGTTTTAGTTAATGCGTTCAAACCCTCCTATTGCTTTATTTTTTCGGTTTCTTTGTTAATTTTATATATTTAAGTTAGGTTAGGATAGGTTGCAATGTACTAAAAGTAAGAATTAACTAATGTTTAAATGTATTAAGTATGTAAATGAATTAACTAATGTTTGAATGAATTAATTAGATTTGTAAATTGTATATTAAGTATGTAAATGAATTAAGAAATGTTTGAATGAATTAAGTGTGTAAATGAATTAAGTAATGTTTGAATGAATTAAGTATGTAAATGAATTAAGTAATGTACCAAACTAACCGAATTAAATGTTGTTTAATTTAACCCAACTTTCAAAGTATTTTTCAATTTAAAAAATAGTTTGAAAGTTAGGTTGGAGTAGGCAGCATTTAGTTAGGTTAGGATACTTTCAGGCACGATTTAAATATTCTCTGCCACTTATATTATTCTTCCTGAGATCGTCACATTTGTTCCTGAAACGGTAAAATCCTTTTATATAAGTGTCCCATTTCTTCCTGAGCTAAAAAATACCAGCCTAGTAGTTTGAGAAGAACCTTTGTAGGGATTTGAGCTCTGCTGGAGGACTAGGACTAGGAATTGGCACAAATAGGACCTCCGAATAAACATGTTCCCTAACTCGGCCTCCCATGTAAGTTAATATTGGGACTCACTCCCTCCTGATGACTTCTGTTTGTGTCCGGCGGAGCGTGTGGGCTTCCCTGGAACAGAAAATAATGGAAATATTCTGCCTTGGATCCAAATCAGGCCTCGCCCACGCCTTCCCTCCTCACTAAGACCTCAACTGGATGGGACTCAGTTCCAGCAGGAGGCGGGGAAGACGGGATTCCTGTCAACAAACTTTCCTCGCCCTTTGTCCTCCCTTCCTGGAAAGTTAGGCCTCGAACACATTGGGCCTTGTCCGTAGTAGCGTGGTAGTATAGGAGTCCAGCAGGCCCCCTCAAGTCCCACTTTTGACTCTCTTACTTTCCAAATCCGAATCCGAGACGAGGACCCGGACTTCTTGGACTAAAAGCACAACCTGTTGCTCAAGGAGGGCCAGGGAACAGCCGGTGATTCGGGGGGATCCAGGGTTGGAGAGTTTTTTGGGTTTCGGCTTGATTTAAGAAAATATGGACAACTTTTTGGAAATATATTACTGGGCTTTGGTATTATTATAAGCTAAGGTTCCCGGGATAGTGGCTCTAGTAGAATGTTGTATTTTGGCGGGAATTGCTATTCTGGAGCGAGGAAAGAAATATTTCCAACTCAGCGTTGAAAAAAATATATGACCGTTTTAGGAAAAAAATTGAGGATGGGAGGAGGAATATTAAACGTGCCGGAGAATTTATAGATCGTGCTATAAAATAGCCAGAGTAAACAACATTTAGTTCGGTTAGGTCTTATGCCATTGTGACCTAAGCTAACCTAACTTAAATATTATAAAGTTAACAAAGAAACCCAAAAAATAAACTAAGAGGGGGTTTTGAAGGCATCAGCTAAAACATTGTCACATATATTCCTCAACGAGTAATATTCTTTCCTAAAAGAGTAATATTTTTCTCCTAACAGAGCAACATTTGTTTCCTAAAAGAGCATCACTGTTTTTCTAAAAGAAAAACATTTTTTTTTCCTAAAAGAGTAATATTTTTCTCCTAACAGAGCAACATTTGTTTCCGTAAAGAGCATCACTGTTTTTCTAAAAGAAAAACATTTTTTTTCCTAAAAGAGCAACATTTATTCCTAAACGAGGATTTTTTTTCCTAAAAGAGTAAAAAAAAAATCCTGAACGAGGATTGTTTTTCGAAAAAGAGTAAAAAAAAATTTCCTGAACGAGGATTGTTTTTCCTACAGGAGTGACATTTTATTCCCTGAACGAGGATTTTTGTTTTCCTAAAAGAGTAAAACTTTTTTCCTGAACGAGGATTTTTTTTCCTACAGGAGTGACATCTTATTTTCTGAACGAGGATTTTTTTTCCTTAAAGAGTAACATTTTTTTCCTGAACGTGGATTTTTTTTCCTACAGGAATGACATTTGGTTTCCTGAACGAGGATTTTTTTTTGTACAAGGGTAACATTTTTTTCCTGAGCAAGGATTTTTTTTCTTACACGAGTGACATTTTTTTCCTGAGCAAGGATTTTTTTTCTTACAAGAGTGACATTTTATTTCCTGAACGAGGATTTTTTTCCTACAAGAGTAACATTCTTTTCTTGAACTAAAATTCTTTTTTCCTAAAAGAGTAACATTTTTTTCCTGAACGAAGATTTTTTTTCCCTAAAAGAGTAACATTTTTTTCCTGAACGACGATTTTTTTTTCTTGAAATAGTAACATTTTTTTCCCTAAAAACGAGGATTTTTATTTCCCTAGAGGAGTAACATGCCACCCATGGTTCATGCTCCCTAGAAATAGTTAGTCAACGTACTTAGTCGTTTCGCGTCAGCGCGGGCTTGTTTGGCTCGTCAATTGAAAATGCTTACTTGCTAATACAGAATTCGACTAATAATGTCAAACCAACCCATATAAATGTAAAATGTTAATACTCGTTCCGCTTCAAATGGATAATGGACAGAATATTTTAGTGGATGACTCATAGCCTGTCATAGCCATAGATTCTAACGTATGCTTGAATTAGTATATTTCCGTATTTATTTTTAGGCTCCAATCCCCACATTTTGGGTATAATTAAATGTAAGCTATTTTTGTACATATGTACATCTATTTAATGTATTTTGATGGGGTTCCCGTCCCATACTACGCCAATCCTCCCGCCAACCCTGCCCTGCCTCCTTTCCCCACTTTCTCCCCCACAATATAGGCTAGTTAGCCGGTTCCTATTCCGCCCATCATCCCATGCTCCTGCTTTCAAAATCAGACCAAATTCCGTGTCTCTCGCTCTCCGAGCCCTCAGTTCCCTGCGAGTGCGGCCCGAGAGCAGTCCAGTTCTTGGGAAAGCTCCGAATCCGAGAGAGACTTAGGCCAGGCTTACTTACGGGCTCTCAGCTCACGTTGTTCTTGCCGGGACGGGGCCCGAATACCTAAACTCACAGTTTCAAAGTGCAGCTCGGCCCAAGTCGAACTCTGACATTATGTCCCGACTTTAGGACAGTTCTCCAAATCATTGGCAGGAGGATTACTGTACTAGCTATACACTAGGTAGGGTTTCAGAAGAAAATACTGACTTTGGCCCAAAACGGAATTTTATTATTTTTATAAATCAATTATTTTGTCGGCTTCACCTTCGTATTCCATACTCGACCTGACTCAGTATTTCTTTGGTAAAGATTTCTGCATTTCCGTAATTCGTACTGGGCGGAAATCGGATTTTTTTTTTGGAGCGCAGGATTCAGTTGGTTTTTCAAAATTCATTTTTTAACTAATGCTCAAAAAAAATTAAGAAGAATTAAAAATTTAGCTTGGCGACAATAGAATGGCAGGCGGGACTTGGCGGGTTAAATGAAGCCGGAACCTCAATTTTGGAATTTAATGCAAACGCCGCAAATCGTGGAAGCCACATAACTTAATAATGTTTAGTGGAACTACCAGTATAGCTACCTACTTTTATTTTATATTATTCCAGCCCAAGAAAATATTGATTTTAGCCCAAAAGGAAAAATGCTAGTAAAAGAATATAGAGCTTGGACTCTGGTTAGCAGTATAATATCTATGTGTAACAAGTCAATAGAAACATCGTAAATGTTTTTATACCTACTGGATTTCGAAAAATATTTAGACCATCACCAATTAATTCCAAATCTCTCACCAATTAGAGTAGGAAGTCCTCACTAAGGTTTTAAATTATTTCAACTAAGAGAATTTTTATTCCGTTAATTATTGTTTTAAATTAAATAATCTTTTGCTCATAATAAGCTTCAAATGATTGGGGAGTAGTTCGCTGTGATTGGTAATCGCTTAAATAGGGCAGTCCTGGATTTACACAGGATTCAAATGCCAAGCCACTCTCTCGACATCCGTTGTTCTGGGCTAAAGTCCGTACTTTTTGGACGACATTAAATATAAGTAATCCTTAAATTCTTTGCTCTAGCTCTACCTCTAAAAAAAACAATAGGAGATCCTAATGATCCTGTTGACGAGCCTAAAAATAGGCGGCCCATAACCCGAAGTTATGGCCCAATATTATTGAACCGGGCCCAGAGTACAGGTACATAATCCAGTTCCAAAATTGTTACGCGAGCCGTTTCTGTTAGCTCAGCCACTGTGGAAGTGTGGGAAAACGTGCCTTATCCTTCCGGGACTCTAGGCCGACTAACCCGGGTTTAATGAGGCCGAACCCTTGCCTCTGGTCTCCCTCGATCCAAATGGGCCGTCGGAATCCCGGCCCAGCTCGCCCTGACATTCTGCCCTAATGTGGCTGGTGAGAAGTTAGGGAATTGTTTAGCGGCTCACATGGCAGCTCCCAGGAAGCCACGTAAGTACTCAAAGCTGTCTTCTCAATTATTTTGGATCTCGGATCCTTATACAATATCAAAGGAAGCCTCAAATCACGGATTCCGTACTTTCACTAGCATCCATAAACAACGAAGGCTGCCATTTAAACTATCACCAATTAATTTCAAATCCCTCAGCAATTGATACAGATTTCCTCACCAATTACAGGAAATCACTCACCAGGCATTGGAAACGACTTCTTATGAACAAAAGATGGTTTATTTTACAATAATTGTCGGAATTAAAATTATCTCATTTAAAATATAATAACATAGAAACAACTTGAATAAGTATAAATCACGGAAATTGGAAATCAACGAAGGAAAGTTTGAAATGAAACGTAGACGGCTCTGTAATAATGGATGGAAGTAAGGATATGACGTATGACGTCGGGTAAACCCCAGTTCGTAGAGCGGGCTTCTTGCTAGTTCCTCTATAAAGAGCCAGGCACACAATGACTGGTGTTTTGGTAATGAGATGGATTTCGCTCAAAGTAGTCACCGTTTTAAGTTAGATCTTGACCTCCTGAACAATAGCTTGTATTGTATTTATTTATTGCAAGGAATATCGATTTTGGCCCAAACAATGTACGGAAATGAGCAACGCTAGTTGTTCACCAAAGAAGATGATTCATGCCGAGTACTACAGAAGATGATTCGGGTATGAATCCCGTAAAATATTTGGGTTTAGCATCTACATTAGCACATTTGAATATTTCGTTTTGGGTTAGACTAGAACATATATATTCTGCGTAGCACTAATATTAAGTCAGTCTTTGGATCAGGAGCCATTATAATTCGTTATTGGTACTTTATGCGCCCTTTGTTCATAAATTTGAGCGAAATTCAGCGCGTGGATGGTTGATTTATGTATATCTTTATAATTAAACTAGCCAACAAGCCCCGCTCTAACGCGGAATCAGCGACTACATGTTCTAAACATTTCTAGCGTACGCGTGCCATAATATTTCAATTCAATAAGTTATCGCCAATGGCACACGAACTCTGGAAATGTTTAGATAATGTAGTCGCTGATTCCGCGTTAGAGCGGGGCTTGTTGGCTAGTCAAAGGGAAATATTTTCTGCAATTTTGAATTCCATCTACAGGAACATCTGACCAAATAATCCGTACTACAATTAACCCAACCAACAAATCAAATTCATAGTCATTGAAATAATTGTCCGAACAGCACATAGTATTCATGAGTTTCCCAACCGCAAAGACCGCTTAACTTGAATGTTCGTAACTGCGAGCCGAGGAGGAGGTTCGGTTTCAACGTCCAACGTATTTTCTAACAACCACATGAATTTCTAGATGATCGAAGAAGTATTCTGTATTGACTACAAACTCCTACAGCACCCCAAGTATTAAACGACACAAACGAACCACATTTCAGTTGAGTTTGATTTTCAACCAACATAAAGAGGAAAACAGGTGAAGTGTCAATTTGCGTTATCCTAACAACCGGTCGCTGGCCTTGCTAACTGTTGACAGAAATGTTTGCATACATAAATATATATATATATAGTCGTACGTTAGCGTTTTATATATAAGATAATAACCTGGAATCCTTCCATTGTTTTCAAAATGATTACTTGCTTCTTAAAAAGAAAAGGTCCTTTTGGAGACTGGACGGAGAATTCCAATTTCCAAGTTTATTAACTAATAACAAGAGGATCATTATGCGTAAAAAAATGTGTGTAGTAGAAAGGGACGATTCGGAACACGTGGATCTTATTAGTATTATACGTGTTCGTATTTTATTGTATCTGAAAATGTATTGGTGTAGTAAATTCATATGAATATCGGGTATCAATTTCCATGGGATACCTCTTTTCTTACGTCATCCAGCTTTATTGGGAATTTCAAACACTCCGGACTGAACAGTTGTATCTTGTTTACTCTTTTGAGAGCTTTGGAGTGCATGCTGCATGTTTACGTAGTTCAAATTCGGGCTCAATATAGTTAGTCTATACATTAGGAGCCTTGGTTATTTTGAACGGAATAGTGATCTTGTACCAGCAATGGCTTAGATGAGGCTTGATTTGAATTCCTTTGGCTACGTTTGGTTTGAATTACTTGGTTAAAGTTGCAGTAATACATATACACAGATATCTGTAGTTGGTTATATTAGGTTGGAATAGCTAAGATTAGGTTAAATATGTTTGAATATATTATATTCGGTTTGAAGGGTTAAGGTTTGATAAGGTTGGTATAGCTTAGATTATGCTATGTTTGCATAGATTATATTAGGTTGGTATAGCTTAGGTTAGATTGGTATAACTTTGGTTAGGTTGGTATAACTTAGGTTTGGTTAGGTTGGTATAGCTTAGGTATGGTTAGGTTGGTATAGATTAGGTTTGGTTAGGTAGGTATAGCTTAGGTTTGGTTAGGTTGGTATAGCTTAGGTTTGGTTAGGTTTGGTTAGGTTGGTATAGCTTAGGTTAGGTTAGGTTTGGTTAGGTTGGTATAGCTTAGCTTAGGTTTGGCTAGGTTGGTATAGATTAGGTTTGGTTAGGTTGGTATAGCTTAGGTTTGGTTAGGTTTGGTTAGGTTGGTATAGCTTAGGTTAGGTTAGGTT